>JAJJMA010211452.1:0-11345 GCA_023529015.1 Papaver nudicaule | reverse complement strand
ATTTCCCTTCCTTGTTTTTTTTTTAATATTAAGTAGTATTTTTTTTTCCCTTTCGTAGATTTCCCTTCAACCACCGTGTAAGCCACTTATGTTATGTAATAAAAAACAAGTGTTTCCACAAACGAACTCTTCCTAATGTACATAATCCTTAATCCCCAATATATTGCGAGTGCGTCTCAAGGTTGTACAGGGTTGTATAAAGGAAAAATCTGAGTGGGTAAATGTTATTCAGGAGGCCGGAAACGCGAGTGTAAGCGGGGTGTAACCACATAGCTACGACAACGCCAGCCGGTGTAAAGGGGGTGTAATTTAAAAAAGGTCAAACTGAAAGCGAGGAAAGCTATCTCGCTAAAAGTGCAAGCGAGGAAAGCTTCCTCGCTTTATGAGCGATACAGCCTTCCTCGCTTTCCTCCCAGTTCCGGGAGGGACGCTGCGCTTTCGCAGTGGGCGTGAGGGAAGAGGAGAGAGAGGGGAGTATAGGCGACGGAAATCTGTCGCTTTCATCCCAAACTTTAATCCATAGTGAACAGCCTTAGGGTTTTCTCCCCTATATATACTTTGCTACAGCCTTTTTGGCTACCTTTTGTTTTAGCCAACTTTGGAGAAAAAGCCATAACTTTTATTCTTCTTCTTTTATGTTCTTCAATTTAATATTATTAACAAAGATGAAGGATTCTATGCATATTATGAGTAGCTTATTATCTCCATATAACTAAGATGAAGGAGGAAGCCAATATCATGTTTTTTTGAGGTAATTCTTATTTAATCCTATTTGACTATTTGGACTATTTTAATTGAATATATTATTTTCTTAATTAATTGTAATTTACTTGATGGTTCATGCTTAGTTAAATCTTTTGATGTGCCATGCTTTTGAATACAATTAATATTTGGGAATATTACTTTGGCAAATAATAAGAGTCATAATATTTGTGCTAGAAACTGTTATGATTATTTTATTTAAAACCAATTGAACATGATTTGGTGGAATCTGGAGTTTTAGTTAATTTATATTGCTATCAAAACTTCGTTTAATTTTCCTTAAGTTTATTTAATTTAATTATTCAATCTTTTGCAACCAAAATCAACTTTTAAAACAACCCAATTTTTATAAACTGATTTAGAATCAATTTTAGGTTTAGGAAAAATTCTTCACAACTCTCCGAGAACGAACTTTATAAATACCACATCAATTTTTGGCGCCTCTGCCGGGGAGTTGTTTTTAGGATTATCTTGGATTTAGAATTTGTTTTTGGATTAGTTTTGTATATATTTTTATTTTTTATTTTTCTTTTGTTCTTTTTTATGTTTTTGGGTATTTTTCTTTTTGTTTCCAGATTTGTGGTGATTCTAAAGAAGAAAATTGAGTGCTAAAGAATGGAAAGGAAAGGAAAAAGATCCAGAAAATCAAAGAAAGAAGATTTTTTTTATTTTTATTTTTAGAAGGTGTATTAGGGTTTTTATTTTATTCTTTTTGTAATTTTTATTTTTGGACATTTTTTGTATTTTTTTGGAGTTTGGACTTTTGGACTTTTTTTTTAAACCCTAAGGAAGGGTTATTAAATATAAACTGCACAGGGAAGGGCGACAATTACGATATCGTCTCAGCCCCTCGGGTTCGTACATTGACACAGGAGCAGTGGCCCGAGTCGACTTCAGGGGAGGAGTTGAAACATGTTTAAAAGTACACATTGAAGTCACATCTCGACCACCAACAGGACGCACATCAACTGTTCGTAAAAATTCATGAATCAGTAAGTTCTGATGTTGCTGACGTTGAATTGTAAGTAATGGCTGAGATATAGAGTCCTTGTTTATTAAGACACAATGGGTTTTAGATGAATTCGATTTTGGAGATAGATTGTGTGAGTTTGAGTTCTATCTGGTCGACAAAAGAGGGAGAGTATTGGCTGCTGTCATCGATTCAAAGGTTGTATGCGCTAGTGGGCTGTTTTGATGAGAAAAGTGGATGTCCATTACGTGATTTTGTTCGTTTTCTCCTTGTTTTAAGGTAGTGGGAGTCTATAATAAAAATTAAAAACCAATCCCTCCAATTTTCTTCAATTTTTTTTTTCAGTTCCCGCCTATATTTCCAAAAAATATTATTTTCCTAAAATGTCTCTCCCACTCTTCCTGTACGTCTCATAGTCATAACTATATATCTTCTATTTGTATCTCCGCTAGTTTCTTTTTCAGCAGTTAGATTTATGCTTCCATTGGGAGAGTGAAAGAATTAGATCCATAAGTAAGTGGTACTTCCACTCCATGTTAATTTGTTCCACTGTGATTTTGTTTTTGTATCCTATCAAATTTCAGCCTGAAACATTGATTACAATTCTTTTCAATGAACAAACAAGTTAGGGTTTCCATCTCTGTTCTTTTTATAGAAATATGTTTAGGATTTTTTTTGGCTATCTTGATTTAACAAATAGATATTTCCTTTTATCTGGTCCAACTCTGAGATGAACCATAGTTACTAGATAGTTTATTTGTCTGGAGTCTGGAATTTGTGTGGGTTACTGTTTTAATGACAATGGTTTGTTAATTAGTTTCAGCAGGTTACCTTATGGCGGCTAGGAACCAACATCGGACTGTTTCTACATGAAGTTCTTCAAGGAACTCGACTACAGCAGGGCACTTGACTACAACTAACATAGTATCGGTATGAAATTGAGATTGTAAACATATTACAGTTGTTTTATATTTTGTTTTTATGGTTTGGCTATTTTGAATATCATTATGTTCTGTAGAACACACAAGTTCTGGACATCCTTCAACTCTGCTTGAAGGAGAAGGTGAAGGTGAAGGTCAAAGTTATTTAAAATTAGTTTTAGATGTTATAATAATGTGTTAACTATAGTAGATGTCAATGTTAGAGATTTAACCGATCTTGGAGAAGCACAGGACAATTCCACGGATGCTAATGGTATATTATTTTACACAATGTATCGAATTTGTTGAATAAATTCCTCAATGAGTGTTTTATATGCATCTATTGTATGTTACAGGATTGAGGAGGCATCGTGGACTTACGAGAGGTGTGGGGATTGAACATTTAGACCGATATGAAAGAATAGTCACTGTTATCGATGAAGAAGATGGAAAACCCACTGATGAGAATGCAAGGAAACTTTCTACTGAATGTGGGTGTGTAGTCCGCCAGTTTGCTCCCTTGAAATTAAGGTATGATAATTTTGTTCCTTTTGTATATCAAAACGTAGTTGTGTTTTTTATTTTGTTGAATTTCTTCCCCTAGCATTGATTTGTAATCCAGACTTGAAAACTGATTTTATCATTCAATATATTAATGGAACTGGCCTGATCCCCATTCTCTTTGATCATATACGAAATAACTCATGAGTTGCTTGTTCTTCCATAATCACCAGTCGTTCTCCACTAGTAACCCCTTTCCAACGTACCACCAGCTACCCATTATCACTACCTCCTTACCTCTCAAAACTCAATCTCGTACAATAATGCACAAAACGCAGCACTTGATCATTCCTTTCAAGACAAATAAGAGTTCACATTCAAAGTTATGTTTAAATGAAGTCTTAGCATACTCTCTTTGATCATACATAGTTGCTTCCTTTTCTTTGACATTCGTTTTTAATTATTTGTTCTTCTAATTTGTAGAAAACATATGCTAAGAATGTTCCCAGTCGCTCTAATATTCCATTCAACCATCGCGGAGGATCTTGATCATTTCTTAGTCTTCCTTCAAAGCTAAAGCCGGTATGCAGTTTTGTATACCTTTCCATTTATATCGTTTGTCGAATAAGTTATGTCACGAAGAGTAATATAGAGTTCTGCCGAGCCTAATATTTTTTGTTACTTTTATCTGAAATTGGTTAGCAAAAGACCCCAGCTAAACCACCACAACAACTGCAAGAGCCACCAAAAAAAGAAATGCAAGAATCTACAGAAGAACTGCAAGAACCACCAAGAAATGATCCAATAAAGTTTTTCTATAACAAACACTGGAATACTAGGAATTGGTGGATTAATGTTGTGGCAGAATCAGAATATGTAAGTATCTAAATTATTTGAAAATTGATGAACTATCACTTTGTAATTGAATCAGAAACTGATGCATTGATATCTTGTACTCTATTTCCCCTTTTTCCCCTCTTAAGCAGAATCAAATGGTTGCACTCCTAGAAGAACATGCCAATAAAGATGAACCAGAGCGGCTTACGAAGGCACATATATGTGAAAAAGTACTTGGAACCAGATCTGGTTATGTCAAAGGACTTGGTTACGGACCAAAGCCAAAGAATTCTTCCTCTTCTATGGCATTATTGAGGTGAAAAAATGAAGAATTGGAGGCACATCTTAAGGATAAGGACGCAATGATTGAACAACTTTAAGATCAGAATAAACGTTTGGAGAAATTAGAGCAGAACAACAATCGCTGGTCAAAGTTGGAGGCATTGTTGCGTGCGCAAGACATCGAACTACCCAGTAATGTCAACTTATAAGAATATCTCTTCTTTGAACGAGTTATCTGTCTTCGTTTTTCTTCTTGTCATTTAATGTAGGTGTAGATTAGTACCAAGGAACTTCGTTACATAAGAGTTTACCTTTCTTCATTTTCTTTTATTTACTTTTGCTGGCATGTTTGTGAACAATCGTTTAGTTAATGACTTTGCTTAATTGAAATGAGTACTATTTGAAATCAGAAACAATTGTAGTTATGACATGTGAGTCGGTCCATCTATATTGCCGGAAATCATATCGGCGATAACAACACTCGTAGCTGAATGAAACTCCTCCGACAATTTTAGGTGGTCGCCAAATTGTTCTTTCTTTAGCTACAAAAAAGGATGTCGCCATCGGTAAGCTTTGGCTACAAAATATTGCGTCGGAGTAAGTTACGGGTTCACCGACATAATTCAATTTTGTCGCAGGAAAGACAAATTCTGCGAGAAAAATATTTGGTCGCGAATAAAAAAAAAATTGCGACCACATTCTTTTTTGTCGGTAAATTTGCTATTTTAGCGATGAAATAGATTGCTGTCGCTAACAAACTTTTGGCGACGTTTTCAAAGATTCTGTCGCTAAAACCATTTAGCGACGGACATTTGGCGACAAACTGGGCGACAAAAAAAAAGTGTCGTTGATTATCATTAGCGACGAAAATTATGTTTTCAGCGACAAAGAGGATTGTCGCTAATGACCAATTTTCTTGTAGTGTCATCGCCCGTCTGGTACGGGAGGTAAATTTCTATCAACTTGCGAATCCCCTGCAAGCAAGTTTTCTGGACTCCTTCGTATGCATATATGTTGAGGACCTGAATACGTACTTTAATTTCTAGTAAAGGGCAAAGACTGGACCCCAACAAGATAAGGGTTTGGATTTCACCACCAAATTCTTTTTGCCCGACTCAGGAACACTATCCAAACGCGTACCTAAGCCTTAAAATTGGACTAGCAAGAGACCTATAGGGTAACGAGCTTATTGGACATCTTTTCAAAGAGAGCTTTTGATTCCTCTCCTAGCCCAACTTGAGGAGTATTTACCATTCATTGAAAGTCAATAGAGCCGCCTCGTAACCCGAGGAAACGTTTTCCAAAGAGGAAGGGTTATCCAAGCTCCCTAGATCTTACCCTACCTCTAATTGACTTTCCTTAATTGGTGTTGCTTCAGAGAGGTCTGCTACGAAGGGAATCAAATTCTTTTCGAAGAGAATAGAAGCTGGTCTAGAAACAATCTAAGTGGAGCCATCATGCTTTTTGTTTGCTAGATTCAATAGGTTTGCGTGATTGAGTCGGACCTTTGTGTGATTGTTTTCATTCAGTTACCTTTTGTATATATGGGGCCTGGTGCAAATAATAATTGGAATTATTCTCACGGTTATGATCATTTCCAACCTAGTTATGGCTATGATCATTACCAATCGTACCCTGGTTGTGAGACACATTTTACTAATTCCAATTATTATTCGCACACTTTTCAGTTGGAGTATGCGAGAGATGATCAATCATATTATGATCCATCTGCGTCACTCAAATCTTTAATAGAACAGGTGCAGCAAAATAATAAGAAAATGCAACAATTTAATGAGCAATTTCTTGGTGTTTCATCTGCATCTGCATCATCACCATCTTCATCTTTGTCTGATAACATTGCTAAGCTCATGCAAATGGAAGAAGAACGTCGTCTCGCCGGAAGTTCTTATTTTTCTTATACTCCTGATATAACTAATGAAACCGTTATAAATAATGAATCAGTGTGTGCTGAGAACGATGATGAACTTGATATTTGTGATGATAGGAATAGAGATACTTTTATGACGTCTGAATTTGACATGTCTTTTCCGAATCCATATCATATTGATGATTATTCTCCTATTCGAAAGGATGAGTTTTGGACTAGAAATGTTTATTCAGTCGATGATGATGATTTAGAAGAACCTGTTTATACAGAGGATTCTGTTGTCGAGTTTAACAACTCAAAGACACCAGATGGGCTTAATGAAATACCTTACAGTCATTTAGATTCTGAAATTCATGAATGTCACTTTATTGAAAATGATAGGGATCTTGTCATACCAGCTGAAGGTGGTGTATTTAGTCTAACTTCGGATCATTCTAATAATCACTCGCCTATTCAAAAGGATGAGGTTATGACTGATGACACCATTATTCTAGATGGTGTGAAAAATTTGTGTTATGACAATGATGTTTTTGAAGAATGTGCTCATCCAGAGGAAACTGTATTAAAGTCTAATGACTCAGAGACAGTAGACTCTATCTATAATGTTTCTTTTATACATCATTATTGGAAAAACCTTATAGATCCTTTAGTCGGCAATGATGATATTTGTTCTGACCAGTCACTAGGAGAAGCCCTTGATTATTTTTCTGACTCCAAAGACCCTGAAATTCTAGCAATAGTTATGGGTCTATCAGAGAGTAATGATTACCCTAAGTTTGGGGGTATTGATGATGTTTATGATCGTCAAGTATCCCTACAAGAAGTCCCTCACTTGGGGATCGAACCTTGTGAATCTACGGTTTTACTTGAGTCTCTGACTCCACAACCTGATCCCCCTGATATTGCTCATGAGGAGATTCATCTTTTAGAGACCCCTCCTTTGGTGGATTATTTTTATTTAAACCCTCTTGAAGAACATAAATGGACAACCCATATAGACTTTGTTGTCTCATTGATCCTGACACTAGATAAGGTTGTGTTGAGTTTAGTCACTTTCTTGGCACAGTATGTTAGTCTTATTTGTGAGTCCAAATTATTTTGTTTCGAGGATCCACTATTGTTTCGGCTATTGATATATGACTTACAGAGGTGAAAAACCATTTTACGGTTTCCAATGTCTGGCTGAAGACTTAAAACTTAGCACTTGTGGGAGGTATCCCATGTCTTTGGTATGATATCCATCTTTCCTTTTTGAGCAGTAATGAGGGTATTGTCCAACTCTGAGTGTGGGGGTAGGTGAACTTGTTAACCCTTTCCTCCAGGATGTGCAAGGATTATGCACGTGTTTCAGGTACTATCTTTCCAACTTCTTTTTGCTGAGTTCTCTTGAATTATCTTTTTGAATTGCTTTTTAAACATTGAGGACAATGTTAGATTTAAGTTGGGGGGTAGGAAATTGAAAATTTTGTATGTTGTATGTTTGAAAAATAAGACTCAGACTCCACATTCGAGAAACTTGTGAATTATTGAGGACGAACACTGACCAATCTAAGTAGATGGAAACGTTAACTCTTCAACTATAGGAATTTAGTGGGCCCACGAATGGTCCTTCATGTTTGACGCATAACTCAGGTGTTAGAAATAACATGATGATCTCTTCTCTATTAGGAACATTATGTAACTATGCCTCGGAATAAGTCGTAACCATATTGCTTTCTTTTTAATTTTGCATTTTTGTCTCGAAGTAATTTGGTGGGGCCATAATCGACTTGTTATCGCCGCTAGATGATGGTTTTGAGATACTTAAATAAATTTAAAAAAAAAAATATGTATATCAAAAAAATAATCAAAAAAAAATCGAAAAAGAAAAAAAATGAAAAATTGAAGAAAAAACGAAAAAGAGACCGACCAATTGACCTACCGGATTCGACCTGCTGGGGCCCTTGTATATACCAGTGGGTTGATATGTTTATGAATAAAGACTGACCAGATCAGCCATTGGTGCACTGTAATATATCTGTGGTTGATGTAGATTTGGAGACCTCCACCCTTGTACATATCGGTTAAAAATAAAATATTAAAGTTAAAGTTCAAACCAATATCTCACTCCATATGATTCACCTAAAGCACTGATTGTCAGACAGATGTGGGAAACACCAACACTTTTAAGCATACCGCACCATCACTATTCCATCCATCTTCTATAATCTACCATCAGTAATTTGTGTTGATTAATTCTGAGTCATTTTAGCATCGATTGTACGAACAGTTTAGAGATCATCTGAGTAGAGTTATGAATCCTATATGAATACCATGGATACAGAAGGCTAAATGATTCTTATATTTGAAGAGCCACCGTATGCCAACTAAGTAGGTTGTTTAGTGTCTTTCCTCAATCGTTCACAAGTAGCTAGGGTTTGGAGTCAGGTTTTGTGGGTATACCTCTAGTAAGTAAGCCCTCACGAGACAAAACTCGTCCTCTGTAGACGTACAGAGGTTTAACGGCATATTGCATGTGCTAAGTGCAGCCGCGATTCCTGCGACAGTGAGTTAGGATTTTATTTTTCTTTTATTTTGTTATTTTGTTTGCTAAGAGACTAGCAAAGTCTAAGTGGGGGAATTTGATAGGTGTCTAAAAACACCTCTCTAATATATTTATTGATTACACTTTCTTTGCTATTTTTCATATAAAAGGTGCATTTTACCCTTTTGTTTGTGTTTTGTAGTGATTTGGAATAAAATGAGAATAAGGTGTCAAAGTATTGCTAAGGGGCGACCAAAGTGCTAAAGGGTGACCTGGACACGTGGCAGCTAGTGGTTAAAGGGAGCTGAAGAGTCACTCATGTGGCGGTTAATGATGAGAGGCGGTTAATGATCATGAGACAAACCAATGATTGGCATGCAAGGAGACAAGGGAACACGCGCAGATTAGTGGGCCTCGCATGTCGGCGCGTGAAGGAGAAAAGAGGAGAAGAAGGGACGCGTGGCAAAGAGAGATTGGGGGACACTGGGTCCCTTATGTCGGTACAGCAGCTTTGTTTGTTTTGATGCACAAAGGATCATCGAAATTGATGTTATTCTACGATGGGATGATGCCACATGTCCTGCAGTTGTTGTGAACCGTCGATTTGAGAAGGACTACTCTACTATACTGCGTCGTTCTACACTGAAGCACAATTTCTTTCCCTTATCTTTATTTTACAAGAATTCTTTAGGGATTTATCTTTGATTAGGCTGTTCACTATGGATGAGAGAGAAATCATCCCAACATGGTTTCTCCAGCGCCCCTCCCGGACGCCTGTTTGCTATGGAGGAACCCTTAGAGCGAGGGAAGCTATCTCGCTCAGCGAGGAAAGCTATATCGCTTCACCTGAGCGATATAGGCTACATCGCTTGACCGGTCAAAACCAGTCAAAGCGATATAGCTTTCCTCGCTTCAGTTTTTCTATATACTCATCCATCCCTTTCTCATCCATTTTACGATTCACTTTCATCCATCCCTTTCTCATCCAGTACCAGTAAGATCCACTCTCCGATCCACTCTCCTCCATCCCTTTCTCAGGTATCTCTCAACACGTTAAGTATTTCAACCTTTGTTTATAATGAAATCAATGTTTCATATTTTGAATTTTTAAATAACGTGTTAGGTTTGTTTCATTTTTAAGCTTTATCATTCGGGTATTCCTTGTCTAACTTAGACTGTTGTTTCATAAATTAGGTTACAATGAATTATTTCAAGAAAATTATGAGTTTCAAGACGGGCGCCAGGGTTATTGAGGAGGATGGTGACAGCACCCGCAACAACGTTGTAAGGTACCAAGAGTTTATGCAACACCAACATGAACTTCGACAGCCACTTCCAAAGGATGTTTTGGGGAGACAAAAAACCTTCCGACTAAGGATGAAAGCAGACGCCAGGATGATGCACGAATACTTCGACAATGACTGTGTATATGGCCCTGAAAAATTTCGCTGTCGGTTTGGCATGTATCGTCCCCTATTTCTTCGTATTTTGAGTGGAGTTTGTGAGGTGGAACCCAGGTTCCTACAAAGGACAGATTCGGCCGGTATTCCGGGACACACACCACACATGAAAATGATCGCAGCAATGAAGATGTTGTGCAAGGGTTGTTCTGCGGACAGCATAGACGACTACTGTGCAATGGGTGCTACAACCATCTATGCCTATTTTGAAATGTTTTTAAATGCACTTCTCTATGCCTTTAATGCAAGGTACCTGCGTGTTCCGACGGAGGATGACACCAGACGGTTACTGAACGAGAATGTTGCACGAGGATTTCCCGGAATGCTTGGATCAATAGATTGCTTGCATTGGAGATGGAGGCAATGTCCCACCTATGCGACTTGGTAACCATTACTCCGTACATCATAAGTCTGCTACAGTTATCTTGGAGGCTGTCGCATCTTATGATAGATGGTTTTGGCATGGGTACTTTGGCAAACCAGGGTCGAACAATGACATCAACGTACTCAACGTTTCTGACGTGTTTGATAAGGTTACATCAGGTCTTTCGCCTGCCTGCAATTACGTGGTCAATGGTTCGAGATATAATCATGGTTACTTCTTGGCTGACGGCATTTATCCTAACTACGGTGTACTCGTGGCGGCATTTAAGGACAGTACGAGGAACCCCAGAAAAGCCCTATTCAATAGCTACCAGGAGGCCAAAAGAAAGGATGTTGAGAGAGCCTTTGGAACTATGAAGACGAAGTTCCAGGTTCTTGACAGACCCTGCACCTTCCATACGAAGTCGATGATGAAGTACATAATGAGAGGCTGTATGGTAATGCATAACATGGTGGTAGAGAATGAGTATCGCGCGGAAGACTGGGGGCTCAACACGGAAGAACCTATGCAACAACCCAATGAGTATAACGCACTTAGCATTCATAGTCTTCACGACGAACGTGGTTGGGAAAGACTGCGGACCGACCTAGTACACCACATTTGGGAACGACATCATCGACGTGCTGCAGATGATGATTGGGTTGCACCTAATCCAAGGGACAACCCAGTAGACGTTCACGCATTATCGGACGATGTGCCAACGGAAGCGGATGAGTACGAGCTCGAAGAGCTTGATGGGCCCGAAGAAGACCGTCAGGACAACCTGGATGGGGAAGATGAATTCTATGCTAATGGAAATTGAGGTGTGATGGTGCT
>JAJJMA010211417.1:0-14657 GCA_023529015.1 Papaver nudicaule | reverse complement strand
CACCGTCAGTTGAAGAGTTGTGGTTTTTGGTATCTGATCCCGACCTAAGTTCAACCATCTTCGAGAAAATTTTCTGGAACCGAGAGAATGATCTCCCACTGTGGTCGCCAACTGTTTTTACCTGGAAAAACAATGCACCGTCTCTGGGTACTTTCGTAGTGTTCGAGATCAAAGTCGAACAAGACGAGCCTAAACCAAGTCAATGGCCGTTCACGTCTTGCTTCGGTCACAGAGAGGATAGAGGTTGATCTAGGGAGGGAAACAACGAAGAAACTTGAGATCAGGTTGAGGATGTGTTTTGGGTGTAAGAGTTCAAGATTTCCGTCGTGAAGGTGACTGGAAATCTCCAAGGCTCGAAGTGTGTTGGTTGCTCAGGCGTGTTTACTCTGAGGCCCTGGTTCATTCAGGTGTTCTGAATGTCTGGTTGTTTCCGGATGATTTTCTTCTTGCCTTGGAAGATAGAGGAGGCCTCTATTTATAGTTTTGAACTCACCCTGATCTCTCGACAGAGAAGGTGGAAGTCGTGGAAGAGTGGAGGAGTGGAGGACATGGGTTGGTTTCCGTAACTTCCTGAGTTGTGTAGAACATGTCCACTCGCGCCATCTTCTCGTCACTGTCCACTATCTCCATCAGTTTCTTTCAACTGTCGTAGACCGCCAGACCAATACCCCTAAAGTTATCCCCCCGTGTGATGTTTTGGTGTCTCAAGTGATACGCAATATTGCGTAGTTGAGTTGAGTCTGAGTAGAGTCGTATGACTAATTGTCATGACCAGCATGAGTGTGGTGCTTCTGGGACATTCATGGTGGACGTGTAGGAGTAGCCTTGGCCGCTGGCCAAGGCGGAGTTTCCATGGCGCCGTAATCTGGGCATACCACGGCCTTGGTTATGGCCAAGGCTGGTTTTGAGGTCCAAGGCCAGATTCCATAGCGTTGTTTGCGCTGCTAGGCTTCTATGGCGCTATAACGGATGACGCCACGGCCTTGGCCTTTGGCCAAGGCCAATTTGTTGATAGCGCTATGCGCTGTAAGTCCCATGGCGCCATGGCTTGATGGCGCCACGGCCTTGGACCTTGTCCAGGGCCAACTTTGTTGTGGCGCCATGGTTCATGGCGCCACGGCCTTGGTCTTTGGCTAAGGCCATGTTGCGGCTGGCGTGTTCTGGTCACGCTGTTATGGTATGCGTGCTTGCGCTACAACATACTTGAAGTCATGGCGTGTTTATCCATGGTATGCCAGACCATCCTGAGCTTGGGATGAGGTCTGTTTAAGCCTGTTTAGGCTGTTGTATGCTTCTCAGATAGCTCTGGACATGCCTAGAGCTTCGATATTCCTGAGATTTTCATTAAGACTCGAATGTTGAGTCGTATTAAGAGGAAATCCATGAGGATGCGTCTCTGTTAACTCTTCACCATGTACCATTGAGCGATCTGGTTCTGATGCCGAGGAATTCGAGGCGATGTCGACATGAAGCAGATTAATGGGTTTAATGTGCTGGTGAGATTATCAGTACTGCACTATGATATCATCCTCTCCACCTGGAGTTATAAGAGAGAACTCATAGAGAGTTTATTCAGCTCGTAGAACGGGTTGCATTCTGAGGTATAGAGATGTGCCTGAATTGGTAATTGCACTACGATATCATTCTCTCCACCCGGGAGGCTATAAGAGGGAACTCGTAGAGCTATAGAGATGTGCCTGAGTAGGCAATCGCTTCTTGGAAAGGCATAACATAAGGAGATTTACAATTTTATCCCTTCTCCATTTTTCACCATCTACAGAAAGTCCCCTGGTTAGTGTGGAACAGTAATGTTTCATACTAAGCACTCGGATGGTGATGGCAACCTCAATTTTCTCAAGGCTTTCTATTCAATGCTAGCAGAGATTATATCGAGCTAATATTCTATAGCTATGATGTAAAGCTGAGAATGAGACTATGCGTGTGAAAACGTGCAAGTGTAGTTGGATGAAGCCTCTTTCTTTCTTTTTTTTTTTTTTTAGGTGTTAGGGGGACAAGATGGGTGGTGCCGTAGTTGGCATCACAATGGCCGAGACAAGCAAGGGGCCATGGTCACAACATCATGGCCATGATGCCATGAAAGCTAAGTGGGCGTGGCCAGGGCGCGAAACCCTAAATTCGTTTTTTTTTTTTTTTTTTTTTTTAAGTTATTCGTGGCGCCATAGGTTTCATGGGCCACGACCTTTGTGGCGCCACAAGCTCTTGCGGCGCCGTGACTTTTCTAGAGAAGGGGACATTATGCTTAGTGAGGTCCCCAGTGTCATGTATGTAAATACATACATAGGCTAGGTCTTAGCCAAGAAAATAAATAGAAGGGAGAGGTTTTACCCGTTTTAGCAGAGGACTTTTCCTCCTTCTTGTCGTGATCAAGTCCTTGTTTCTCCTTGATCGTCTCCTCCTGGAGAATGGTTATGCAATTAGCTAATTTTCTGAGCAGCGCCTTTGGTGCAAGCTTGGGTGGTGTACTTTCCAGCAAGACCCGTCCATCGGTGTTCAGAGTTGAATCCGTAGTGTTGAGTGAGGTGGAGCACCGATGCTTTACGAGACAATGACCAATCCAGTGGTAACCGACAGCAACAGTTGGTAGAGAGATACCAGGGGAGTTGATCGTATTCTTTTTTTCTTGATGTGGATCTGAACGTCTTCTGTTTTGGTGTGGAGCATGTGTCGTCCCGTCTTATATATCCCCTTAACGTGTTTATTGTGGGGATCCCATACTCTCGGTATCCCCTTATAGAGAATTCCTCCAAAGCACGATGATTGCGCCAAGTCCCCAGTCGTTGAAGAGGGTATTGGAGTTAAAATAAGTGAAATACTTGATGAAGATGTTTACCTCGCCGCCTTTACTGAGTAATAAAGCTCTATGAGGTGTGGCGCCATGAGGTGGGGCGCCATGGACCTGGTAGCGCCGTGGGTGCTGACACTATGAGCTTTGCGTCGTAGCCTATTCATTGTAAATTTCAACAGTTCGCGTCTTACGTGTTTCCTGGTGTTTGCGTCATATCTCCTTGTTAAGATATGGTCAAGATATTATACGATCTTGATAAGTCATGTAGATATTTGTTGTTATTGCGTATATATTTCCTGCTGCATGTGTCATAGATATTGTTAGGTGTATCTTTTAGTTGCCTTATCTAATCCTGTAATCCTGTATAAATCAGGCTATTGCCTATCAATGAGAACAACAAGTTATTCTCTCAACACAGTAGAATTCTCTATGCTCATGTTTAACATGGCATCAGAGCTAGGAAAGATCTAACAACCCAGTTTTCCGCTGCAATACAATCACAAGAAAACACCAGTCATCGTCTCCTAAGCAAATTAGTTCTTTATCAAAGTGTAAACCCTAAAACCAGAAACATAGCAGTCATGTCAAGAGAAGATTTTCAACCTGTCACTGTTCGGTTAGATGGAACTAACTACAATCACTGGTCTTTTCTCATGAGGAGTTTTCTTAAAGGAAAAAGCATGTGGAAGTATGTAGATGGTACAGAAAAATATCCTACAGCAAGCAGTTCTGTTAGCATAGCAGTTGATGGCAAAGAGAAGGAAACAAAAACAAAGGATCCAAAGGAAGAATGGGAGATTAACAATCACAAGATACTCTCTTGGATTGGAAACACAGTTATCCCTTCTATAAGCATGCAACTCACCATCTTTGAGGTAGCCAAAGATGCATGGGATTTTCTGTCAAAAAGGTACACTCAAATCAACTTTGCTCAGAGATATAAACTTGAACAAGATATTAGAACCATGAAACAATCACATGATCAATCTGTGTCTGATTTTCATTCTGAGATGTGTTTAATCTGGAATCAATTAGCACTTATGGAACCAGTATGGACCGTAGACTTAGAACTGTGGCAGAAATATAGAGAAGAAACACGTCTAGTTCAGTTTCTGATGGCATTGCGTGATGAGTTTGAGTCACTAAGGGCATTTGTTCTTCATCGTTCACCTCTTCCAACTGTGGAAGTTGCTCTTTCTGAACTTATTACAGAAGAAACAAGAAAAAGAATCACACCAGAGATATCAGGAGTGTTTGCTATGCCTTCTCGTCCCAATTCTAACTTTTCAAGAAACCCCAATGCTCCTGCACCACGTGATATGTCTCAAGTTCAGTGTCACAATTGCAAGACTCTTGGTCACTTTGCAAGGAACTGCAATCTCCCATCTGCTAATTCATCACCAGCTGCAACAATACCAGACACACCTACAACTCAGTGTGGATATTGCAAAGAACTTGGTCACTCATCCAGATTCTGTACATCACCAACATCAAGAAACATGAGAAGAATCAATGGTAATGGAGGAAACAAATTTGGTGCACCAACCAGATTTACTGCAGCCCCAGTCTCTCATGCACCTGCTTCATATGCTTCCAACTCATCTGCATTAGTTGTACCTTCTGGAGGTGGTGGAGCAGCTGCTTCTACACCAAACCTTGCTGATATACAAGAGATGATTAAATAAGCACTGTCAATTGGTAACAATTCCACAGCTGCATCTGCATTCTCTATTTCACCAGGTATTTATTCAACTGGATGGTTTCTCGACTCAGGTGCATCGAACCATATGACCTTTAATTCAAAGTTCTTTGAAATTCTTCATCCTATAGTCACTCCTAAGATTCATACTGCTGATGGATCAACAGTAACTGCAAGTCATATTGGATTAGTCAACAACTCGAATAATCTTCGTGTACCAGATGTGTTTCTTGTACCAAACATTACAATGAATCTTATCTCAGCTGGTCAACTGTGTGATCAAGGATATAACACATTTCTCTTTTCGTTTGGTTGTGCTATACAGGATCTCAAAACCGGGAGGCTAGTTGGGATAGGGCGTAGAGTTGGTCGATTGTATCTCCTTTAATCACTTGTCATTCCAACTGAATCCAAAAGTCATGTAGCAGCTGCTACTTCTACTGCATCAGTTTTCATATCTCCATTCATGTCTTGGCATTCTAGATTAGGTCATGTTTCTTTCTCTCGCCTTTCTTATATGATCAATAAAGGCTTACTAGGAGACACTCAAATAGAAAAGGAACCCAATTGCATCTCCTGTAAACTTGCTAAGCAACCAGCACTTTCTTTTAATATCAGTACCACTGTCTCAAAAGAACCTTTTGAACTTATTCATTCAGATGTTTGGGGTAAATCTCATGTTACCTCAAAAGGTGGAGCACTATACTATGTTAGTTTTGTTGATGATTTCTCTCGTTACACTTGGGTCTATTTGTTTACGTCAAGAGCAGAGTTTCTCAAAATATATGTTGATTTCTCTACAATGGTCAAAACTCAATTTTCCAAGACAGTTAAAACATTCTGTGCAGATCAAGGGGGGAGTACATATCTAGTCCTTTTCGTGAATTTCTCAAAACTCAAGGCACTATTCTTCAACTTTCTTGTACTGAAACTCCAGAACAAAACGGAGTTGCAGAACGAAAACACCGTCACATTATTGAAACAGCCAGAACTCAGTTAATCTCAGCATCAGTTCCTTCCGATTTCTGGGGTGAATTTGTTCTCACATCAGTGTACACAATTAATCGTGTGCCAACATCAGTTATAGGTGGTATATCTCCCTATGAGTGTCTCTATGGAATCAAACCTGACTACTCTGAGCTCAAAACATTTGGGTCGACATGCTTTGTTCTTCTACCTGAACGAGAAAGAAACAAACTTAGTCAGAAGAATGTCATATGTGTTTTTCTGGGGTATGGAATTGAATAAAGGGATATCGTTGCTATGATCCAGTTAGTCGCAAACTACGTGTATCTCGTCATGTTACCTTCTGGGAAAAGATTCCATTTTGGTCCCTTCCAAATAGTAAGTCATCAACTTTTGAAAGGTTTACATATTTAGATCCTTTTTCATTAGAAAACATTAGCCCTTCAACAGAGACAATAGTGAATCCTAAAAATCCTGACAATACTGAGGATTCTACACTCATCCCTGAAGAACTCGACCACTCTACGACTCAACCTGACAGTGCAGCTCTGGAACGAGATCCTGATCCTGAAGAAAATGTCTTGCCACCTCGTAACTGAAGACCACCAGCTAAGTATGCAGACTATCATTGTTCCTTGTCTTCTATCTTGTCATTTTATGAACCAAAAACATACAGGGAAGCAACAGCTATTCCTGAATGGCAGGATTCTATGGTTGATGAGTTAGATGCTCATGAAGAGGCAGGGACATGGGAAATGGTGGACCTTCCTCCTGGTAAATCAGTGATTGGAAGCAGATGGATCTATAAAGTTAAAACAAAGTCAGATGGTGAGTTTGAAAGACGTAAATCACGAGTTGTTGCAAAAGGTTATACACAAGAGTATGGAGTTGATTATGAAGAAACATTTGCACCAGTGGCTAGGATGGTTACAGTTCGTACATTACTTGATGTTGTTGCAGCACGACAGTGGGGGCTTCATCAAATGGACGTGAAAAACGCCTTTCATCATGGAGAATTACAAGAGGAAGTGTACATACAACCTCCTCCTGGTTTGCCTCATGGTCCAAATCAAGTTTGCAAGCTTCGTAGAGCATTGTATGGCCTCAAACAAGCACCTCGTGCTTGGTTTGAGAAGTTTAGCAATGCAATTCTTCAGTATGGTTATACACAAAGTCTATATGATTCAGCTATGTTCATCAAGTCATCGGCCAAAGGTATTGTTATCCTTCTCTTGTATGTTGACGACATGGTTATTACTGGAAGTGACACACAAGGTATTACTAATCTCAAATCATATCTCAGTGACTGTTTTAAGATGAAAGATCTTGGACCTCTAAGTTATTTTCTTGGCATTGAGGTTGGCACATCCTCAACTGGTTACTTCGTTTCTCAAGTGAAATATGCATATGAGATTATACAACGTGCAGGGTTGTCTGACAACAAGGTAACTGATACACCTCTTGAATTGAATGTGAAATACAGTCCTACAGATGGGACTTTATTGTCTAATCCAACATTATATAGTCAGCTGGTAGGGAGTCTTAATTATCTGACTATTACAAGACCAGACATAAGCCATGCAGTTCACATAGTCAGTCAGTTTATGTCTACTCCAAGGTCTTTTCATTATGCAGCTGTCCTCAGAATTCTAAGATATATCAAGGGGACTCTGTATCAAGGTTTGTGTTTCTCATCCAAGTCTGATCTTACTCTTCGAGCCTATTCTGATTCGGATTGGGCTGGAGATGTTACAGATAGAAAATCCATCACTGGTTATTGTGTATTTTTGGGAGACTCCTTGATCTCATGGAGAAGTAAAAAGCAAAGTGTGGTTTCTCGCTCTAGTGCTGAAGCTGAATATAGAGCTCTTGCTCATACCACTTCTGAACTTATTTGGTTACGATGGCTACTTAGTGATATGGGAGTTCAAATTTCTGCACCCACACCTCTGTACTGTGATAACAAAGCTGCAATTCAGATTACTCATAATGATGTTTTCCATGAACGCACAAAGCACATTGAGATCGATTGTCATTTTACTCGTCATCATTTCAAGAAAGGTACAATCACTCTTCCGCATGTCAAATCAGAATTTCAAGTAGCTGATCTGTTCACCAAGACTCACTCTGCCGCTCGTCTTCGATTCTCAATTTCCAGACTCAAGATGTGTACTCCACCACCTTGAGTCTGAGGGGGGGTGTTAAGACATGGTCAAGATATTATACGATCTTGATAAGTCATGTAGATATTTGTTGTTATTGCGTATATATTTCCTGCTGTATGTGTCATAGATATTGTTAGGTGTATCTTTTAGTTGCCTTATCTAATCCTGTAATCCTGTATAAATCAGGCTATTGCCTATCAATGAGAACAACAAGTTATTCTCTCAACACAGTAGAATTCTCTATGCTCATGTTTAACACTCCTAACTCCCTTGTTGTATCATCACGAAATTTTGACACAAGGTAGTAGACATCCAGGGGAGTATTGTGTCCAAAAATCTCTTCGAGGATCCTCGTAGATTTTCCGCAGTACTCGACGTGGTCTTGTACATGATTCCTGACTGCGCGTCTCACGTGTGCTGTAGTGTTCGTGTCGTATCTCCCAATCCCCTTGCTTGATTGGTATGAAATTTTAGTATGTGCTGTGGGACATACATAGAAAGATTGTGTCTGAAAATCTTTCAAAAATCCCTTGTGGATTTCTCACACCGGCTGTTCCTTCGCAACAAAAGTTGCTAGCGCAGGAAATTCTAGCAGCTTTTCTTCTCCTCAATGTTCACGCCATATTTCTCAAACCACATGGAGTTATTGTATGAAATTTTACCACATAGTTGTGGGCATTGAAAGGGAGTTTGTGTATAAATTTTACCCAAGAATTCCTCACGAGCTTTCCGCAGCAACTGTATTGGGTTCGTATGTACGTTCTGTCTACTTATTTCGGTGTACTGTAATGTTTGCGCCATATCTCTTCATCCACGGATTAGATTGCCACGAAATTTTACACATAACAGTACACGCCTGTAGGAAGATGTTGTATAAAATTCACCTTCAGATCTTTTACCGATCTTCCGCGTTACTCGTTTTCGTGAAGGCCGTCGTACAGCGAACTTGGTATGTAGTCGTGAGCACGCCTTTATTTGTCTCCAGGGTAGGTTTGCTCCATGGAGACTCAAAATAAAATAAGTTCTCCACAAGATGGTTTATAGTCTTTGATTAGTAACTAGCTTTAAGGTTGTAGGTAATGACGTTGATCCAGAGGGTTAATGAAGGCTGGGAGAGCATTATGTGGAGTCACAGAGGTATGTAGTGGTGAAAACATCTTGTGGGGCTAAGGTTAGGTGAACTTCTTGTTGTAAGAGATATCTTTTGGGGAAGGTAGTTCTCTATTTTGTAACGATGTGGGATTTTATTGTAAAGGTGTTTCATGGCTCTGTGCTCATGCGGAGTCACGAGGATAGTCTTGGTGGAAGGTGTGAGACTACGGGAATTTTTCGTGGTAGAAGGTATTTCTAGAATTTGAAACTTGTGAAGGTCTAGTGAGACGAATACCTTTAGTCCCCGTATCAAGATTCTTGCTCACACACCGCTTGCTCCAGAAGCTTTAACTCTGATTTCGTAGTGATGATTGTTCCTTCTAGTATGTTGTGGTAGAATCTTTAAGTGGACACGTAAGAAGCCTTTCCCATTCTCTATCCATTGGCACATCTTTTGAAGTCTTTGCCTTGGAGTACTCCACTCTGTCATCTTTTGGATCTGGGTTGCCACCGAAGGATGTCGGAGACTCGTTGCTAGTGATAGCTGAGAGGAGTGTCACAACCATGATACTGCTAGCTTGCTCGAAAGATGACTCGGTGGTGTTGCTACTAGGGGGATTCTACGAATATACGAATCCTGGCGTATGGAGGTCCCTCCAAGGTTTCTGGTGGCTTTCAGGTTTTTGCAGATGCGTCGGTACTGGTGTCGGTGTTGATTGGATTTCTTAGATCTTCCTCCCTTCGAAGGATCTTTAGCGGATAGTCCCCCGCTGCATGGACGTCTCTGCTTCCGTGATGATGAAGCGCTTTGGCAGAGACGGGGCCTATATGTTGTACCTTGTTGGGTCGTGGCAGTCAGTACTCCTAACGGTGTCCGATGTAGTGAAGAACAGTTGTGGTGGGGAGTCCCCAGCCATGCTCTGTGCTATCTTATCGACGTCTTTCGCTGGGGTCAACTTCCCTCGTGCAGAAACGTGTTGATCGCCAGCCTCCTTCAATATTCTCGTGTATTGGATTTCCGGAGATGGTATGGGCTCGAGTAGGCAGAACGTCCCTCTTTAGTCGTTGAGATTCATCGAGTCGGGATAATCCGGTTGTTCCGTTCTTGTTCAGACGTCTAATAGCTCCAGTACTTCTCCGAGGATGATGAGTCTGGGAGTCCTGTATAGGCTCTGGTTCTCGTACTCCTCGCGGTTGTTGTTGTAGATCTGCATCTTGTGTTTGAGTCACGTTCTTGTTCGGGACCATTTGAGTTATATTGTGTCGATGTCTCCGTTGTCCGGCTTGCTTACGCGTCTCCTGTTATCACGAGCTTCCTCAATCCTTAACTGCTTGGATCATTTTCTATCAAGACAGGGACGGTTGTGGTTGATCGTCTTGTGGCTTCGAAAGTTTGAAGTCTGAACTTCTTCCAGTGAGGAGCATCCTATGCGAGAGGGGTCTTTTAGATAGGGAGGTTGGTGTGGAAGAGATAGAGATGCGCCTCCTCTTCTTGATTCTCCAGGGGGGCTTCTCTCGATCGAGTAGCAGAGTTGGATTGTCGGACATGCTTCTTTACAGGTTTTCTTAAGAGTCCCTGGAGTTCCTGGCTGGTTGCAGTGGTAACTCTGGAAGTCCCCACGTCTCGTCATTCTCATAGTGATGATGGAGTTGTCCGTCCCTTCAGTGTTTGTTGGTAAGTCCTTTGTTGCCATGGGTACTACAAGCTTGATTTACCCCTTTCTAATAGGTGCAGCGCCGTGACTTGTGGCGCCATCACTCGTGGTGTCGTAGCTTGGGGGCGTCGTGATCCGCTTCGACCCATACTGTCACCTGAAGTTTCCAAAGCGAGCTTGAAGTCGAATGCTCTGGGTGTGTCACCTCTGTAGCTGGACTCTTCCTCTAATTCCCTTCGGTGATGGTACTCACGGAAGGTAAGTTGTTGTTGTACTGTTCATTGATGATGTTGATGTCGCCGTTGGCATTACAAGCCTCTTCGATTCTTAGGGGTTTGGCCCTCTCCATAGCGCTGGTGCAGGCGAGGCAAGTCTTTTGTAGTTTCATGGAGGGCTCAGTAGACAAGGATCATTTCGCAGAGCTCCAATGCTGGGCAAGGTTGTCGTGCTAAGTGCAGGCTCTGCCAGTGGGGGCTCCGGGAATTTTCTGAGTCTCAGTACTCGGTGGTGTCGATGCTCCCCTCTTGCGGGTTTTCCAGGGTTTTCCTCTCGAGTGGCTCTCCTCGTGGTGAGTCCCCAGTAACTCGGCGAATGTGGGCTATCATATAAAAGAGGGGTGGACGAAGTACCTTCTTGGTCAAGGGGGTCCTCATTGACTCCCTTGGGTTCTGCAGGCGTGACTACTGCCTCTGCGATGCTGCTCTTTTGCACAAACCGCTCCATGAACTCCATAGGAAGTATCTCCTGGTTGTTGTAGATCCATGGGCGTCCCAGCACCATGTCGCTCTCGACGACTCCCTTAACAATGTGAAACTCCGCTATGGTTGGGATTGTGGCGATTTCGACGGGAAGGTCGATCCTACCCGTAAGTGCGTACTTCGGCCCCGTCAGGACCTTTGATGATGGCAGGGGCATGGATGGCTCTGCTGCGAGGGATGTTAGCGGCTCTGAGAATCTTGGCTGAGATGATGTTCACTGGGGATCCCGGATCGATGAGTGTCTTCGAGAATTCAGCATGAGAGAGGCGTGCGGTTGTGAGGAGTCCCCAGCCTTGTCCTTCTGTTGGCTTCCCCTGCTTGGACATTGTTTGTTCATTGACTTCCTTGAAGGGTAGGCGTTTTTTTGATACTACCATGTTGAGTGCTGTGAACATGTCTTTCCGCTACGGTTTCGAGAGGCAGAGAGTCTCGCGTAGTTGGTACATTATCTCCTCTACTCTCTTGTTCACCGGTTCCTCAAGGAAGGTGATTGCTCGAACGGGTAGAGGATCTTGGTATACTCCTTCGTTTCCTAGGTGCAATTCCCCAGACTCCACCTTGACTTGGGCTTGCTACCTCTTCGGCTGTAGGAGGCTGTCGTATCGGAGGGAGTTCGATTGCCCCGTCCTGGATCCAAGTGTACATCAACTCTAGTACCTCCTCTATGGGAAACGGGTAGTCTGGTATCTCTGGTCTGGCCTTTTGCCTATGCATCTCCGGTTGGTACGACCCTCCTTGGTTCATGTTCTTGTTCGGGGTCCCCGGGGCTGAATTAGTGCGCTTTGGATGCGTCACTTCCGTGGTAGGGCCTTTCCTCTGTACTTCGTGCGGGTACGGTGGATGGTGTTGGTGGATAGGTGGCGCCATATCTCTTTCTCGACTTCGTAGCATCTTTTCCAAGTCGTCTGTCGTGACATAGCGGGATGGTTGTCCTTCTCTTTGGCGAGATTCTTCTGGGAGAGAAGGCGCTTCGTCATCTCGGATGTGGATAACGGTCGAGCGGGTACCTGTAGTAGCAGTGTCAAGGGTCTCCTCGACTGGTGAACTTGACAGCTTCGAGGTTAGAGTTTTGAGACAATCCAGGATTCCTAGTTGAGTGTCGAACATGTTGTCTTGACTTTCTGCGAGGACGTCTTGTCGTCTGGCTAACTCCTCCATGGTTAATGCTCCCGATACTCCTTTTTCTTTCTCGGCGGTAGCGTTGGTCTTAACTGTGGAGGAAGGGATCTTTCCAGAGGTGTGGGTTGGAGCATTAGAAGTCACTGGGGTGATGGGGATAGCCGAGATGACAGGTGTTGAAGGGGGATTTTCTTAGGTAACAGGTATATTGGGCGTATTGCTGGATGCAGGTGGGTTGGTAGGTGCTGCATTAGAGGCTACAGCACCGTCAGTTGAAGAGTTGTGGTTTTTGGTATCTGATCCCGACCTAAGTTCAACCATCTTCGAGAAAATTTTCTGGAACCGAGAGAATGATCTCCCACTGTGGTCGCCAACTGTTTTTACCTGGAAAAACAATGCACCGTCTCTGGGTACTTTCGTAGTGTTCGAGATCAAAGTCGAACAAGACGAGCCTAAACCAAGTCAATGGCCGTTCACGTCTTGCTTCGGTCACAGAGAGGATAGAGGTTGATCTAGGGAGGGAAACAACGAAGAAACTTGAGATCAGGTTGAGGATGTGTTTTGGGTGTAAGAGTTCAAGATTTCCGTCGTGAAGGTGACTGGAAATCTCCAAGGCTCGAAGTGTGTTGGTTGCTCAGGCGTGTTTACTCTGAGGCCCTGGTTCATTCAGGTGTTCTGAATGTCTGGTTGTTTCCGGATGATTTTCTTCTTGCCTTGGAAGATAGAGGAGGCCTCTATTTATAGTTTTGAACTCACCCTGATCTCTCGACAGAGAAGGTGGAAGTCGTGGAAGAGTGGAGGAGTGGAGGACATGGGTTGGTTTCCGTAACTTCCTGAGTTGTGTAGAACATGTCCACTCGCGCCATCTTCTCGTCACTGTCCACTATCTCCATCAGTTTCTTTCAACTGTCGTAGACCGCCAGACCAATACCCCTAAAGTTATCCCCCCGTGTGATGTTTTGGTGTCTCAAGTGATACGCAATATTGCGTAGTTGAGTTGAGTCTGAGTAGAGTCGTATGACTAATTGTCATGACCAGCATGAGTGTGGTGCTTCTGGGACATTCATGGTGGACGTGTAGGAGTAGCCTTGGCCGCTGGCCAAGGCGGAGTTTCCATGGCGCCGTAATCTGGGCATACCACGGCCTTGGTTATGGCCAAGGCTGGTTTTGAGGTCCAAGGCCAGATTCCATAGCGTTGTTTGCGCTGCTAGGCTTCTATGGCGCTATAACGGATGACGCCACGGCCTTGGCCTTTGGCCAAGGCCAATTTGTTGATAGCGCTATGCGCTGTAAGTCCCATGGCGCCATGGCTTGATGGCGCCACGGCCTTGGACCTTGTCCAGGGCCAACTTTGTTGTGGCGCCATGGTTCATGGCGCCACGGCCTTGGTCTTTGGCTAAGGCCATGTTGCGGCTGGCGTGTTCTGGTCACGCTGTTATGGTATGCGTGCTTGCGCTACAACATACTTGAAGTCATGGCGTGTTTATCCATGGTATGCCAGACCATCCTGAGCTTGGGATGAGGTCTGTTTAAGCCTGTTTAGGCTGTTGTATGCTTCTCAGATAGCTCTGGACATGCCTAGAGCTTCGATATTCCTGAGATTTTCATTAAGACTCGAATGTTGAGTCGTATTAAGAGGAAATCCATGAGGATGCGTCTCTGTTAACTCTTCACCATGTACCATTGAGCGATCTGGTTCTGATGCCGAGGAATTCGAGGCGATGTCGACATGAAGCAGATTAATGGGTTTAATGTGCTGGTGAGATTATCAGTACTGCACTATGATATCATCCTCTCCACCTGGAGTTATAAGAGAGAACTCATAGAGAGTTTATTCAGCTCGTAGAACGGGTTGCATTCTGAGGTATAGAGATGTGCCTGAATTGGTAATTGCACTACGATATCATTCTCTCCACCCGGGAGGCTATAAGAGGGAACTCGTAGAGCTATAGAGATGTGCCTGAGTAGGCAATCGCTTCTTGGAAAGGCATAACATAAGGAGATTTACAATTTTATCCCTTCTCCATTTTTCACCATCTACAGAAAGTCCCCTGGTTAGTGTGGAACAGTAATGTTTCATACTAAGCACTCGGATGGTGATGGCAACCTCAATTTTCTCAAGGCTTTCTATTCAATGCTAGCAGAGATTATATCGAGCTAATATTCTATAGCTATGATGTAAAGCTGAGAATGAGACTATGCGTGTGAAAACGTGCAAGTGTAGTTGGATGAAGCCTCTTTCTTTCTTTTTTTTTTTTTTTAGGTGTTAGGGGGACAAGATGGGTGGTGCCGTAGTTGGCATCACAATGGCCGAGACAAGCAAGGGGCCATGGTCACAACATCATGGCCATGATGCCATGAAAGCTAAGTGGGCGTGGCCAGGGCGCGAAACCCTAA
>JAJJMA010211407.1:25583-53799 GCA_023529015.1 Papaver nudicaule | reverse complement strand
CGAGGTTTGCACCAAGACTCGTATGTTGAGTCGTATTAAGAGGAAATCTATGAGGATACGTCTCTGTTGATTCTTCACCGTGTACCATTAAGCAACCCGTCTCTGAGCAGATCGATGGGTTTAATATGTTGGTGAGATTATTAGTACTGCTCCATGATATTACCCTCCCCGCCGGAGTCATAAGAGAGAGCTCATAGAGAGTTTGTTTAGCTCACGGAATGGGTTGCACTCTGAGCTATAGAGATGAGCCTGAATAGGCGATTGCCTTTAATGAGACATGGTTTCGAGAGTGTTTTGACAATCTTGTCCCTCTCTCATTTTTCACCATCTACACCCCTCTGCCAAAAAAACAAGTTAAATCGTCACACTATGTGATAAAATATTGACGATTTAGCTTTGAGAAAAATCACCCCTCTCAATAAAAAACAAGTTAAATCGTCACACTATGTAATACAATCTTGACGATAATGCTTTGAGAAAAATCACCCCTCTGCCGAAAAAAAAAAGATAAATCGTAATGTCTTTTGCTTAACTTACATGACGACTTAGTTTTATTATGCTCAAATCGTGATTTACATCATGACCATGACAAGTGTAAGTGTATTAACAGCTGTTTGGAAACAGGTTGTCGGAATCGTCGTGGTTTGAACATAAACCATGACGAATTTCTGTAATTTTTTTGGGATTTCCAAACAATTTAGACATGTAAACTAACACAACTGAATCAAACAAATTATGATTTACCAAATCCTATCATATCAATTGTCAGCAACAAACCGTTAAAAAAAAACAAATCATTGTCAACCTAGGAAACGAAAGATGTATCAAACACACGAAGACCAACATAATATTCTTTCACCTACTAAAACCAAAGTGCGAAACGAAAAAAACTAAACCATATCATTGTTGCCCCCATCGGCTTCACCTTCACCACGCCCACGGCCACGACTTAGAAGTTTCTCCTGTCTCTTGAGTCTCTTGAGTGTCACTGGTTTCAATATGACTCATCTTCGTGTTGCGTCGTAATTCCTCAAACATGTGCTCCGCCTCAGGCATATGGATGTTCCTAACGTGTTGATTATGCTGGTTAAGTTCAGCTTCGGTCAACCGCTTTCCTTTATCCGATCTCAAACACAACCAGTTGAGGACATCTTTCAACCGCTCCTTCTATTTTCATTAAAAAAAAATGAGTTAGATATTTGAGTAATATAAGTATGAATCTTAAACAACTCAATTGCAAAATATATACTTACACATAACTTGTACAACGAAGAATCATCATGGACGGTATTACGCCCACGTCCACCACGGCCAAGAGGGAGTCTGACTTCCCCTTCCCCGCGTATCACTTTTGCATGCGTGAATGCATGGTACCATTCCAAGTATCGTCTTGTGCTCTCATGTCCATGCACCACCGGATCCCATAAAAGATCACTGTCAATCAAATTATCCATTCGTTCGTTCCAATGTTGGTTCAAGGGTTTTGGATTATAAACTACGTTAATACGCCCAATATCAACACTTGATTTTTCACGATCCACTTTGAATTTCCCATAACCTCGTTTTCCAAATGGACGATTTTGAATATACCCGACTTGCCTCATTATTCTGCTAGGATCGTACATTGTATCCCCAAGGGGGTGCCACAAAGGACCATTGTACATACAAATTGGTTCGCTTGGTGTCATCTTTCCCTTATTCATATGCTCCATGTAGGGGTCAAAAACTACATCTTGTGCTTCCATGATGTCCAATATTTGGCGAACGAAAAGGTACCAATTCTTCTTACCCTTCAGCTGATCCCTCGTGAAGATGTACCTCTTGCCTCTTGGTTGATCTGTTGGCTTTTCTTTTCCAGATCAATCCACCTATCATTTGCTGCCATCAGTTTTGGAAAGTGTTCATATATCCACACCTGTGAAGAACATCAACTACACATAAACAACAGTCCATATATATATATATATATATATATATATGTATTACGGAATAAGTACGAACTTAAACCACCAAAAATTATTATATATTACCTGCAGCAGAGACGTGTTGCAATTGAATTGAGCAGTTTTATGACGGGATACCTTTCTGAGCGCCGTGTTCACGTGTGACACTATGGCTGTTCCCCACGAGTACTGGTTCACCTTATCCAAGGGACATAATAGCTAGAGGTAGTTGGCGTTCACCCTGTTACAGGCAGACGAAGGGAATACACAAACATCGAGGACATATAAGAGATAAGCCGCAACAACAGCCCTTACTTCATGATCTTCCAGTCCAGCATCCTCTTCTTTTTTCTTGGTCCAAGAATACTCCGCTCTCAACCTTACCGGATTGAACTCCCTCTTCGGTTTGTCATATTTGTCTCTCATATACCATGAGTCCGTCTCATTCTCATTCCACCCAAACAACTCTTCGCACAATTCACCAAGTCTCTTAAAAGTAAGTTGCTTTACGTAGCCTTCATTGGTTGATTTTCCATCAATTTGACCTTGAAAGTATGATGAGCATCTTCAGGAGTGAGCCCCATCTACCCGAACCCAAAGTGCATGGTGTCTGTCTCCGCATAATACCTCTCACAGAATGCTGATATCGTCTCGCTGCCATAGTTGATAACAGAGTTATCCACGATTGGCCTCAGACCGGAGTTGTCAACAATCTCTATGAACCTTTCATATTCATCTTCAAGCTTCCAGTTGGACATATTGTGGTACGCCGTTTGGTGCCTCAATAGTCTAGTGGCATTCGAATGATCCTACGAGATATAAATTTATTAATAACAATCAACATATTAGCTAAAACGTATCTTAAATGAGAAGCAAAGGACGAGTATATTACCATGGTAGCGTACACTGTTTGAGCCCAGGAGGTTTTGTATCCGAAAAGAACCTCTCCACCATCAGCTGGTACCCCGTAAGGTCCGTGTTCTTTTGGTAGTATCAGAAGCTCATCGGGAATGTGTGATTCCTTCGCTTTAGCTTTCTTTTTACCTTGGTGTTGGTCTTCACCTTGGGGTTGGTCATCGCCATCACTTTCCTCATCATCATCATTAGTTTCCTCCTCATCATCATCACCTTGGGGTCCGTCATTAGGTTGTACCGTACCAGTTCCGTATTCATCAAATTGCATTTGGAGCACGTTGGTAGGAATATCATCTTCAGCCCTCGGAACATTAGCATCGCCATCGAACTCCATAGGAGTAGGAACTGGATCAGGGTTTGACTCACGGATTATCACGGGTCGTTGTCTGGTAGTACGAAGACTTGGTTTGGAACCCTCGGGTGGCAATGGTCTTTCTTTTGATCTTCTCCAACCTTAATACATACACAAAACAAATCAATTAACAAGTAAACTGACACAGTAAATCGTCATGGAAACAAAAGAATATACGACGATTTAACAAGCGAAATCGTCAAGGAATTTGACAAATGCATGACGAGTTCATTCAGACTTACCCTAAATTCGTCAAGGTAAAGCATTACGATTTACTCATAAAACTGGACAGAGCCTATATTTTTTATGTCCAAACTCGTCATGCTTTGGGACACTATTGCGACAATTTTGTAAAACTCGTCAAGGAAATGTATAATTACCTGACGATTCTAGGCATGCAAAACTAGGAAATTTAATCTGAAAGTGACTAACTCGTCAAGGAATTATGGAAAACCTCGACGATTGTTCTTAATTTTTTTTTTCTGAACATGGTTTGGGACAATATTGAGACGATTTAGGGAAACTCGTCAAGCATATGTATAATTACATGACGATTCTGGGCATGCAAAATTAGGAAATTTAATCTGAAAGTGAATAACTCGTCAAGGAATTATGGAAAACATCGACGATTGTTCTTTTTTTTTCTTTTTTCTGAAACTCCAAAATCGTCATGTAATGCTTTAGGAGTTTGACGAGTTTTCATGCTGTAAATTAAATTTACGTTTTCTAACCTATCAAATCAATTCAAGATACATTTGAAAGAATTGCAAAGGTGATTGGAGTAACTTACTTCTGCATTTCCGCCAAAGATTCGCCCATTTCTCCCTACGGTTGTTCTTCGTCTTCTTCACGGTTGTTCTTTGATTTTTTTTTCTTTTCTTTCCTCATGTTGTAAGTAATTGTCGAATCATCTCCTTCTCCGTCGCTAGCCATGAATTTAATTCGAATTCGAGAGTAGTAAGTAAGGATTTTGAGAAGAAATGAAGAGGTCGAATTCGAATGCGTAGGGGAAGTTGGTTTCAGATTTTTTTTTTTTTTTTTTTTGAGAAGCTATGAAAAGGTGTGGGAAGTTAATGGAGGAGTAGGGGGAGTGGGAGTATAATTTTGTAACAAAAAATAGAGAGGGAGAATTAGTGGGTAGATAATTAAAGGTTAATTATAATTGTAATTATAATTGATTAGGATAGATTAATTGTAATTAGGCACCCCCTATAAATTGGGATAAGATATTTGAAGTAGCAGAAAAAGACAACTAAATGACATTTGCCTCTGCAGAAAAAGACAACTAAATGCTACTTCAAGAACTGTTTTTAGCAATTTGATACCAGAGTTTATCGAGAAAGAAAAACAATTAGATGTTTGAGAAAGCATTTCCGGAGATTTGGTCCTCCCTATAATAAATTCCAAGGGTTGTTCATCTGTTTTGACTGGAAGATGGAATGTATGAGACTGAAAATGGATGTAGCTGGGCTAGTCTTTTATAAATTTTAAGTTGAAAACAAAATTCAGATTGTGAGAGCTAAAGAAGAGCAAGGCAGGACTATACCGATGTATTCCATGAAAATGTAGTTAGCCCTTGAGTATTGTCCAGTTCCATTGTACCTTTGTTTTGGTTCATGTAAAGTTAGAAATTTTATTAACCATCTTATGGTTAGAAAAGCAAATTACACTGATGAGGCATTGTGTGCGGTCCGCAAAATAACCTAATTAAATTTGGCCCCATGAGAGAGTGGTTGGCCCCATACAATTTTATACCTATCCATTAGAGGTGGTTATGGGATAACTAAAAATTGGCAAAAATACCCAAATGCCCCCACAATAATTTCTCCACTTAAAACCCAAATCTTAAACCAAATTTCATTTCAACCAAAATATAAACCGATTCTCTCTTCTTCTTCTACTTTATTTTCATTTTTTTTCAAAACCAAAACATCGTCGATTAATCGACGATTTCCATAAAAAAAAATTTACGATTAATTCTATAAAACCCGATGGAACGAAGGAAGAACAAAGGACAGAATCCTAGAGAGTTCAAAGAATCAGGAATCGATATAGACAAAGTTTACGAAATTTCTTCGTCGACGTCGATTACGAAGAGAGCGAGTGCAGAAGAATTACAAGCTCTTAAAGAGAAGCAGAAGAAGAAGAACCTACCCCCGGTGACGAGAATGAGGTATTGCATTTAAAATTTGGTTGATTTTTCACTCCAATTTGATGATTTTCAACCCGACAGTTCGCAACTGTCACCCAGAATCGTTGTATGTTAGTGCAATTATTCAACGATTATTCAACCTGTTCATCTTCTGAAACTGCAACGAAGAACAATCGTTGTATGTTTGTATGATTTGAAAACGATTATTGTCCATCGTTCTATATTCAATTGAACATAAACCGATTAGTTTTCCCTCTAAAATTTAGAAATTAGCCTTTTCGAATTCTAGGGCACAATCGTTACAATTTCGCATGAATAATCAACGAAAGAATTATGCCATAATCGTTTCATCTTTTGTTTTTCGTAAGTCGATATCAGTTGTTATTCGTTATATATATTGTCTTATGTACGCCGATTGAGAAAAAATTTCAGGCTAAAAAACTCCCAAAGTTTCTTAGCCTTAATCGTTGATTGTTTCCATGTGAATAAACCGACTGGTTTGAGGCAGAAATTAACGTTTAATGTTCATAAACATGTTCACCGTTTATGTTTTCCTTTCTCAATCATTTTATGTTATTGTTTTTGTGAGCCGATTAATGTAGTAGACAAATCTTGATTTTCCTGTGACTCCATAATCGTTGTTTGTAAACACTTAATAAAGCCAATTGATATAAATATGAATATATAATTGGTTTATATTTTCACAAATGTCCAACGTTTTGTTTCCTTGTGTTTCTAATCGGTTTATCTTTGATGTTATTTGAACCGATTGTTGTCTGTGTAACTGTTAATTTGTTTCTTGTTTTGTGTTGTAGGGAAAACATGAAATCAAATACACCACCGGCTAAGGCTAAGGAGGTTGTGAAGAAGAAGAGAGCGGATCCTGCCGCCATACAAGTTAGAATGGCTCCCCGTCGAGAGGGTGGTGCACCTTTGAGTGCGGCCAGTCGTAAAACTGCTGCTAAACAGCTTGATGTCGATCAACCTAACTCTGAAACAACATCACCTGCAGTTGAAGAAACACAAGAACAAGATCCAACTGATGCAGGTGAAGAGACACAAGAAGATGGGCCAACTGTTCAACAACCAGCGGGTGAAGAATTGACTGTCGTGGAGGCACCTGAACAACCAGCACAACAACCACAACAACCAATACAAGAAGAGGGTGGACAACAGGGGGCTAAAGAAAAGAAGGCTAAGAAACAAATGAGGAGTTACATGCCAACCGAAGAGCAGATGTTTCCCGACGAGGAGCTAGGTGCACCTTTGGATAATATAGACGTCTTATGGGGCTATGTGGGTAGTTGGGCCAATATCGTCTACAGAACTATCGTAAGTATCTCATTTAGTTTTATTTTTCTTCGTTTATTCATCCAACATAACTTCATTTCATGTTACAAAACATATCAACGTTTTGTAGGACCACGAGGATGCAATATGTCTTCTCAAACACCAATCGGAGACGGGAAAGATGGATATGTGGCCCTTGGAAAGGGTAGGTGAACGCCCTGAGAATCCTAAAGCTTTGGAGGCGTGGTTAGCTAGCGGTGAAGCCCCTCAAGTGGTAGAGATCGTCAAGAACTCGGGAATGTATCCTGCCATTGCCAGTACTTCCACAGTTGGATATGACAAACCACTTGTTTCTGCCTTCGTTGAAAGGTATTATGCGGAGACAGATTATATGCACTTCCATTTTGGCGAGAAAACCATCACTCCGGATGATGCTCATGAGATTACAGGTCTAAGTATTGAAGGCAAATCAGTTAGGAGCATCGGCTTTACCAAGGACATGGACTTCCTCAAGGACGTGGAAGGCGCCCCCACCGACTCCGCATTCGACAAGGACCTTCATTGGGATCTTATCTATGCTTTTACCGAAGCCAAATTGGGTTGGAACAAGGCGAAGACCAATACAGAGATGTGGTCTGGAAAACAAAGGTCGAAGACATTCCAATTGAAATCTCTGAGGGACCAATTCATGGGGACTCTGCGGCTACATGAGGAGAGCAAGTTGGATCCCAACCGGGTCACTGCGACAGCCACTGCTAACTTTGGTATGTTTGTGTAGGATGCTAACTTTGGTTGCTAGTTTATGTGAATGAATGTGGGTTGTGTACTTAGATTTCTGTCAGTTTTTATGGCTTAATCGGTTTACATTGGTGTATACATCGAACGATTGTCTGGCAATTTTACTCCAAAAATTGTCAGAATATACAATCGTTCTATAATATTGCTTTCCAAAAACGATTATTGACTTCCAGAAAGATTCATATTTTCAAATCGTTAGATGATGGTTTTAAGATACACCGATTAATAATGCTCAAGTATTTGAATCTCCTGTGTACACATAATCGTCCTATGATGGTCTTCAGATACACCCATTAAGAATGCTCAAGTATTTGAATCTCCTGTGTACACCTAATCGTCCTTTATGTTCACTAATTTACACCGATTATTTTTAAACTATCGGCCAATAAATGTGCATAGATACACCGATTGATTTGGTTAAATTTCTGGGCAGAGTAACAACAATCGGCTTACTTTGGTAATAATATTCACCGATTGTTCGAGAAGCCAAGCATAATCGGCTTAAGATTCCATATATATAGACCGATTGAGCGTTGTTCAGATTCAAGATTTGGTTAAAAAAAAACTTGGGTGATTCTCATGTTGATCATGTTTGATAATTTTTAATCTTGTTTTGATATGAGAATTAAGACTAATTAATCTTGTTTAGACTCTAATCATGTAATTAGCAACTATTTAAGAAAGGGTAAAACAGTCATCTTTTATAAGAGGTTTTCCGATTTTGCTATATAATATCCGCCGGAATTATTTTTTCATGGGGCCAAATACTAACGTATGGGGCCAAATTTAGGTAGGCAAAATAAACCAAAGACATTGAGAAGGGTGAATCTGCCATGGCGCAAGGGTGAATTCCAACACAATATTACATTTAATTGAGGCCTCGACGGCATAAAGACTTGTACTTGGACGTCTTTTTTTTTCTAATTATTTTTATTTATAATAAAACGGCAGGAGAGCTAGCCATGGCCAATTACATAGAGGTGGAGGCAAGTATATACCCCAAATTTGCGGCAAAAGAAACATGGGTTGGACTTATCAAAAATCTTTGGGAAGCTCAGGTGATATGATACTTCTTTGGGACAAAGAGTCAGTTGAAATTTCGGACTCTTTGTGGGTACATACACCTTATCAGTTGTTTGCACAAACAAACATAATAATTTCAAGTGGATTCTCTCAAATGTATATGGTCCAAACAGACCTCACGAAAGGCCAGCATTTTGGGAGGAATTAGACAACATATACCATTATTGGGATTTACCTCGGTGCATTTGTGGTGATTTTAACACAATACTAAAGTGTAAGGAGAAGAAAGGTTGCACTAAAGTCACTAAGAACATGAAGGGCTTTATCAAATTTGTAGCTCAGCATGATCTCATTGACTTGCCTATGAAAGGTGCAAGATTCACTTAGTCAAATGGACAAGATAATCCAATTATGTGTAGGCTTGACAGATTTCTCATCTCCCCTTCCTTTGAGCTTCAATTCCCTTTAGTTTCCCAATTAGCCAAATCTAGACCAACATCAGATCATATACCTTTAGTTTGAGACATTTCTGATCCCTCTTGGGGTCCAAGTCCTTTTAGGTTTGAGGCAATGTGGTTTTTAGAGGTTGGATTCACTAATATGGTTGAGGAATGGTGGAACTCATTTTGTTTTGCAGGTTCTGACAGCCGTGTTTTCTGGCTAAAACTCAAGGCTTTGAAAGAGAAGCTTAAAGAATGGAACAAGAACACTTTTGGCCATACAACTCTGCGACTTCAAAACATTCTAGCTGAGATACAAGATTTGGATGATGTGGCAGAAGAGGGTATTCTTACAGTTGAACAACTTGCACAGAAGGTGCGCCATAAGGCTAAGTTTGAGCATGTTACCTTGATGGAGGAGACAGCTTGGAGGATTAAATCAAAAACTCAATGGCTTAAAGAAGGAGACAGAAATACCGCTCATTTTATGAGAACCGCTACTGCTAGAAGGAGGTACAACATAATAAGACAGTTATATGTGGATGGGGAGCTCACCAGTGACAGATTCAAATTGCAAGATCATATAGTGAACTTCTACAAAACTCTATTCACGGAGGAGCAGCTGATAAGGCCTGATATATAGGATATTGTGTTTGAGAAGGTAAATGATTCTGAAATTGCTTTTCTCGATGTTATTTTCATTGAAGATGAAGCTTATACTGCCATTAAAGAACTTGGACAAGATAAAGCACCGGGTCCGGATGGGTATCCAATTATGTTCTTCTCCAAGTGCTGGCATTTTCTTAAGAAGGATATTATGGCTACAATGAAGGAATTTTGCGATACTGGTATGATAGACACTAGACACAATTCAACTTTCATTGCCTTAGTTCCGAAGAAAGATTGCATTGAGACAGTTAAGGACTGTAGACCAATATGTTTATTAACTAGTGTCTATAAAATCATTTCTAAGGTGTTGGCATCAAGACTCAAGCTAGTAATGAATAAGTTGATTTCACCGGTACAATGTGCTTATGTGGAGGGTAGACAAATAATAGATGGTACTCTTATAGCTAATGAGTTAGTGGACTTAAGGCTTATTGAAGGTAATGCAGATATCATTTGTAAAGTTGATATTGAAAAGGCATTTGACAGGGTTAGTTGGAGTTATTTGGAGTTGATGTTGAAGAAGATGGGTTTTAGCTCCAAGTGGTGTAACTGGGTGAAATTTTGTTATTCTACAGCTTCTTTTTTTGTCTTGATAAATGGTTCATCTTTTGGATACTTCACCAGCACGAGGGGAGTTAGACAAGGGGATCCATTATCTCCACTCTTGTTTAATATAGCAATGGAAGGTTTTTCTAAGTATCTTGACAGAGCTGCGGGGTTGGGTTTATTCAACGATTTCTCTTGCACTCAAAATGGTTTGGTTATTAATAATCTACACTATGCGGATGATACTATCTTCTTCCTTGATAATAAAAAAGAAGAATTACACAATCTTTTTTTTCTGTTCTTAAGTGTTTTGAACTCATTGCAGGTCTCAAAATAAACACTTCAAAAACAAGACTAATACCTATTGGCGATGTACCTGAGCTTAATTCTTGGGCCATGGAATTTGGATGTGCAACGGACTCTCTTCCCTTCATTTATCTAGGCATGCCACTAGGTGCAAAGTCGAACTCAAAGGCTATTTGGGACCCTGTTATTCAAAAATTTGAAGCAAAGCTTTCTCTTTTGAAACAAATATCAGTGTCTAAGGGCGGAAAATTGGTATATATCAAGCATATTCTCTCTGCTCTTCCACTATATTTCTTTTATCTATTTAAAGCGCCAGTTTCAGTTATAGACAAGCTTGAGAAGAGAATGCGAAAGTTTTTATAGGAGAACAAAGATGGAGCAAGAAGTTCTCATTTAGTAATGTGGCCTACTGTTTGCGCTTAAAGATAGAGGGGGACTTGCTGTATTAGACCTGACGCTTATGCACAAGGCACTTTTTTCCAAGTGGTGTTGGAGGTTCGGGGTGGAAAATAATCACTTATGGTATCAGATCATATCTGAAAAATATGGGACGAGTACTTCTCTTTGGTTTCCTAGTAATATATCTACTTCTTATGGTGTGTCGTGCTGGAAATCCATTGCTAGCTTTGGATACTTGGTGAACAGGTACTCTAGTTTGGTTGTTCACAATGGGCAACACATCTCTTTTTGGCATGACAAATGGTGTGGTGATAAAGCACTGTCAGAAGCATATCCGAACATTTACAAGATCTCAAGAGATAAGGATCATTCGTCAGCAAATCATATCTCAGCTGATGGTAATTGGTGCATTGAATTGAAACGAAGACTGTATAATGCCGAAGCGGATCAAATGGCCTTACTGTTACAACAGATTGGAGATACTCCCCCAAATCTAGATACTCTGCAAGATACAAGAAGATGGTCCTTAACAGATAATGAAGTATTTTCTGTGAAGTCCATTTACGCTAAGTTAAATGAAGATGCTGGTGTCGCAGATTTTCCTCATACATTCATTTGGAGAAACTGTATCCCACCTAAAATAAGCTTCTTTATGTGGTGTGCAGTTCATGGAAAACTGAATACATCAGATTTGTTGGCTAGAAAAGGAATAGAGTGTGATGATTGTTGTAGTATGTGTGGTAATGCAGCTGAGACTGCCAGTCATCTTTTTATACATTGTAAGGTTGATTTTAAGGTCTGGTGTAGTATGAATCCATCGAAGATAGCTTGGTCTTTTCCCAATTCAATTCAAGGTTTGGCACATTGTTGGAATTCTGTTATTCAATCATCTACAATGAAGATAGTTTGTCCCTTAATACCGGCAGCAGTAACATGGACTTTATGGTGCGAGAGAAATGCGAGAATCTTCGAAAACAAGAACTATTACAAAACAGATGAGGATTTATGTAGCGATGCTAAAGCTACGGTTCTCGCTTGGGCTAATGCTGCTGGAAGAAGAGTGCATTTGAACTTTACAGGAACTGTTTTCAATTGGGACAGTCTATTTGGCTGATTGTATTTTTTTCTCTTTTCTTTGCTACAACTTGTAGCCCCTGTACATTCTCTTTAGCCTAATAAATTCTTCTCTTCCTATGAAAAAAGTATATACCCCAAATACCAGTCCCTAGTATCATTACCATTAGTTACATTATCATAATTGAAACTATCATAGAGAGTGGGTAGAATACTAGCTACAGAGTTTTTATTCCAGAACATGGATTGTTTAACCCCAATAATAAAGTTTGCTAGATTAATTGCGAGAGATTTATAATCTCTAGTAGTAGTAGATAGATTAGTACAATTAAAATGAGCTTTCTTTCTAGGATGGTTGGTGAATCTTCTCCCTTCAGCATGCCTTCTTCTCAACTGTTTGATGATATGAACAGAGTCTGACTGGAATCCCCATCTGATCATCACTTTAGCAGACTAATTTCCAGCCTCCTGAACAGCTTGCCCCATCAACAATCCTGAGTTGGTGCTGGTTACCAAGAGACCCCTTGCCCCGCATCAGTTTCCTGCATGATCAAAAATAATGAGACCAATACCTCATAAGTCATTATGCTGGTTTCTGAATATCCCAATGTTCATTCTCAGAGTGCTTATTTCTGGTAGAATCTAATGGAGATGGAAGTTAATACTAGTTTCCATTGCTTGCTCAGCTGTGTAAGCAATATGATATATATTGTTTATGTTCTCCTGATTGATACTTTGATAGCTGTTAATGAAGTTGTTTATGCTGAACACAATATTTTTGATACTTGGTTTGACTTTAGCGTGATGCACAGTGCATCTTTCCTTCCATATGTGCCATAGAACAATTGCACACAAATCTGCCCAATCAATTTTTGAGTTTCTTTTTCTTGGCATTTGCGAAAGATCAGTTAGCCATAAGTGAAAGTTTATCATGTTCTTATAGACATAATCAGTGTCGAACCTTAATGCTTCCCAGACCTGGATGGTGAAGGGACAATATATGAATATGTGTGAAAGAGATTCACTCTGACAATTGCACATTTTGCAAGTACTGTCAATATAGGATAGAATTTTCCCAAATTTTTCACCAGTTGGAAGACACCCATGGGCTGCTTTCCAGATGAAGAGTTGAATAGATGGAGAAGTTTTAAGCTTCCAGATAGCATGCCAATTTCTTTTTTGGGTATCTACACAATGTTTGGTTAATTCTTTGTATAAGGATTTTACAGAGAATTCACCATTCTTGGTTAGACTTCAGATAATACTATCCTCAGTATCTACCTGAGGAATACGGATCTCCTTGATTTTGCTAACATCAGAATGATGGAAATAGGTGTTGAGTCTATTCTCATTCCAACTGTGATTGTCAGCTATTAGATCAGAGACTCTGGTTATATCAAATGGGCAATTATTAGGTTTAATCAACTTAAGAACTTGATATGGGATCCATAAGTCATCCCATATCCTAATCCTTTTACCATCCTATTTTCCAGGTGTTATATTTTTGGGTGCATGCTATACCTTCCAGGATTCCTTTCCAAAGCCAAGAGTCAGTTTTTTTTTTTTTTTCTGAAGTATTAGGCAGCCTCATTATATCAGGATCATTATAATATTCAGCAGATAATATTGGAGAAACCATTGTATAAGGTTGATTTACCAGTCTCCAGCCTATTTTAGCTATGAGGGCAACATTGAATTCCTTTAGCTTAATAAGCCCCAGGCCTCCTTCCTGTTTTGGTTTACAGATATCACTCCAAGCCTTAAGATGTAGACCTTTAGATTGGTTTACATCCTTTCCCCATAAGAATCTCCATTGGATTTTCTCTATTTCATCAATAATAGTCTTTGGGATAATGAATATGCTCATCTGATACACAGCCATAGTGGATGTAGAGTTTTTTTTTTTTTTTTTTATTTTATAAAGACTACCTTTCCTGCAACCATTGAGTCTATTATTCATCTTGTCCAGAATAGGGTTGAAAGCCTTGATTTTGGACTTATGAGTGAACATAGGTGTTGCAAGGTATGTATCATTGATTGGTATAGGTTGCACTCCTAGTCTTTTAATAATGTCCAACTCATTATTTCTGGGAGTGTTTTTGCTGAAGAACACTCCATATTTAGCTAAGTTTATCATTTGACCAGAACATTCACTAAAACTCTTTAGGATAGATATGATCTTGTCAGCCTCATATGTATTTTCTTTGCAAAAGATTATGCAATCATCTGCAAATAGGAGATGACTGACAGAGGGAGCATTATTAACAATCTTTATTCCTTGGATTTGACCGACCCTTTGTCTCAGCTGAAAGGAGGGCCCTGGAGAAGACTTCCATGCACATTATGAAGAGGTATGGTGAGAGGGGGTCTCCCTGTCTCACACCTCTTGTTGGTTGGAAGAATTTACAAGGCACCCCATTTAAGAGAATAGACAAGATGGTGGTAATGATACATTGATGAATTAGCTGACACCATTCCTTGCTAAATCCCATTTTGATTAGAATGACTATCAGAAAATACCATTCTACCCTGTCAAAAGCTTTTGACATATCAATTTTCAGACCCATCCAGGTTTCTTTGTCTCTTCTAGTTCTCATATTGTGTATAATTTCCTGGGCTATCATAGTGTTATCATTTATTTGTTTACCAGGGATGAAGGAAGATTGGTAGGGAGAGATTATTCTGTGCAGTAAAGGTTTCATCCTTTGTGCCAGAATTTTGGATATTATCTTATAAGTAGTGTTGCACAGGGCTATTGGCCTAAAATCCACTGGGGAGGTGGGATTATGGACTTTAGGTATGAGGGAGATGAATGTTGAGTTCGCATCCTTCAAAAGAAATCCTGTAGTGAAGAAATCTTGTACCATTTTAGTAATATCTCCACCTAATATGTCCCAATTTTGCTGGAAGAAGTTAGGTGGGAACCCATTAGGTCCTGGAGCCTTACTTCCTTCCATGGAAAACATGTTTTTGATTTCAGTAATCTCTAGAATTTTTATGAGAAATTCATTGTCAATATCATTTATCACTGAAGGAATAAGATTGATAATCTCCATGTTGATGTTTGGATTTGTTGTTGAAGAGATGTTACTAAAATGTTCAGTGAAACAATTAGCAACATCTAATCTATTACTTATCCAAGTACCATCATTTTTCTTAATAGTATCTACTTTATTTCTTCTATATGCGTTTCTAGCATTATTGTGAAAGAAAGTTGTATTTCTGTCACCAAGCGTGATAAAATTGTTCCTACTTTTAGTTTTCCAGAAATCCTCCTCCACATCTTTCCATCCTTGTAATTTTAATTCAAGATCTTTTATCTCCTGAAAAGGCATGTCCAGCCTCTTGCTGAGAGCCTCAATCTTATCTTTGATCTTGTTTATATTATGGGAGATGTTTCCAAAGACATTTTTGTTGAAGTTTTTGAGATCAATCTTAACAGAGGTTAGCTTAGCACTTATACAGAAGCTGGTGGAACCTCTGCAGTGTTTTTCCCAAGCATCTTTAATGATTTTCTTGCACTTAGGATGTTCCATCCAACCACCAAAATACTTGAAATGGATAAGCACCATCTTTCCATTCAGGATTATACTTTAATATGATAGGGGAATGGTCATATCCCCTGGCAACTAAGTGAAAGATGGTGTACTTTGGAAATCTTTCACTCCATTCATCATTACCTAGCCCTCTATCTAATCTTTCTTCCACTCTATGATTATCATTTCTTTAATTACACCATGTGAATGGGTAACCAGAGAAGTTTAGATCTTGCAGGGTACATTCAAAAATGTTGTTATTGAAGGGGTTAGCTTCATTAGCATCGTACAGTTGTGGATTTTAGGATGGTATTCTTTCGTCCAATATAATTTATACACTTGTGTTACATCGTACAGTTGGGGGCGCAATGTTTACAAGTAACCACATGATAGGTTGAGTTTTCAGATGATCATAAAATTTGCAAAGAGAAAATTACCAAAGGGTATGCTGATGCTAACTTGACAATTTAATTGTGTTAAAAGCATAAAGAAACCGTGGATATCACATATAAAACAAATGTTTTCATAAATGGGCTATAAAGAAATTGACATGGGCATAAGGGAAAGAAGTAGTATATTTATGTGCCAAACATCAAACTTTTTGGTATCAATTGAGGCTACTTCAATTGTCTTCTTTCAAGGAAATTGACAAAATATTTGTTATTCCTATACATTTATTATACTGAGATGTTGGATGAAACTGGCATAACACGCAATATTAAGAACACGAGTTTCTATGGGTTTGAAAATTCATGCGGATTAGACCTATAATTGGTATAGTCTGGTATCCCTATACCAAAGTGCTTCTAACATAAATGTCACTCCATGTTCTTTCAACACTTTGGCTAGTTGCTGGCACCATACACGCAATTCTCAACATCATGCAACTTCATTTGGGGGCTTATCCTAGCTGCGTGTTTGGACATTGTGGAGAGAAAGAATTGCAGGTCTTTCAAGGAGAAATACAATTTCAAAACAGGTGGAGACCTTGGAATGGAAATAAGATCACTTATGCTCTCATGGGCAGCAGCTGCAGGCAAAAGGGTTCACATAAACTTTGCAAGTGCAGTACTTGAAAATTGGGACGATTTTTTTGGGACTTTGTAACTTTTACTTTTATTTACACTACCACTGGTAATCGCTTTGTACATTCTCTCAATCTAATATATCTTATCTTCCGATAAAAAAAATAAAAGAAAAAAACAATGTCATCCTACATAGTAGAAGGTTTTATCGAGTAAGAAAAACAATAAGGGTCCGTTTGGCACAAATGAAGTTTGAATTAAAATCGAACACCATCTGTAGAGGTATAAAATCTACATAGAGATTAAATACCTCACAACAATCGATTAATCCTAAAGTTATGGGTAGAGATAATGTTAGGGCATTGTCCGGTCAAACCCACTAGCGTTGGTATGTCAAGCTAGTTGTCAGTTTTAGGTGTCAAAACTCAATTCTTGATTTAGCCTACTAGTGTTTAGATTTCGGAATTGGGATATAGACAAAGTAGTAGAGACCTTGAAGACGAAGACTGTGAAGACAAAGAAGACATCAATTATTCTTCATCGACAAAAGGTTAGTAGGAGTTATGACTTTATGGATATTCTTCTATTCTACTTCATCTATTCTTTCGAAATATAGTCGACTACTTTAGTAGTGATAATAGCGATTGAGATCGTATTCTTGTGTAACGTGGTCTTGTGTCATGACCAGTGTTTGATCCCACAAATACTGTGAGTACAAGAATGAATGAGATAGATTCGGTGCTTTGCTTGCAAACTGTTAGTTGGATATGGATGAATCTAAAAGGAGTACTCTTGAGCAAAGAGTCCATGGATCACAGCTGAGGACGTACACACGTCTAAGTTCTGGCTCAGCCCAGTACTTCCAGCGGAATCCAGATTTGACGAAATCTGACAGGCGCACGGTTCACGAACCGGTTTGCGTACCAGAAACTCGGAAATTCCCTGAGTTCGAGATGGCTATTTTATTCGCGTACCAGTACGTGAACCTGACGGTAGTCATCTTGCTGGTGTCGGATTTAGTGAAGATTCTTTTATAATTTCACTCTGAGTCAAATTCCAAACTCCTTTATCTCTTAGATGGACTTGTGTAAAACATAAATTCTTTTGTGTTCCATCTAACGATCCTCAATGAGTCAATAAGATAAGATTATCTCTGGTCTGTTGGATTTCTATCTTGAAGTGTTTTTGAGCTAACAAAATACTTGGCAGATAAGTTAAAAAGAATTCCAATTGAGATTAATCTCTTTACTTGATTTCCAAGTTTCCTTAACTTGTGGGACAAGTAATTGCTTGCTTTATTCCAAAGCAACCTATCTTATTGAGTGCTATAAATAGAGGTGTCTATGGACAAATACCGCAAGCATAAAGCATACGTGAAGGTCCTTAGGGAAGGTAGCGTAAACTCTTTTCACTTCGGTGAATGCTTGTTGTGGTATAGTCATCCTCTATAGGTTGCAGCTCCTCTGGGAACTCCCTACGACTATAAAGACTTCTCTTGAGAGTTGGGAAGCACAGGTAGGAGATTGAAACCATCTTTGGTTGAAATCGGATTAACCTGTAACCTTGGTAACCTGATCACGTTCTTGTCTATTCTAAAGTCCGTCTCTTCTGATATACGGCTATTCAAGAACTGATACGTTACTCAACAAGGTTGGAAAGGTAGCAACGCACGGCTGCACTCGGTGTTGTAAGACCTAGTTGGCTCCAGTTATACAAGTTCCTTAAGTGGTTCTTCGTGTATAACTGAGGTAGATACAAATTGGGCATTGCTTACTTGGTTTGCGTGTCAGCCCCGATTTGTGAAGTAGATTTCCGTATGACCTGGATTTAACAATACGAAGGAAGTCATCTTGTGTGTGGTAAACTGATAGAGGACAGTTACACCATACATCAACAATTAGGTTGAAAAACCAGTATTGCTGACACACGCCTTTGGCATCGGTCAAAGCAACTCCTAGGCCTGTAAAGGACGTCAGCTGGGGGAATCAAGTGCGTGACGATCTGTGGGGGATCTAGAGACGTAAGGAAGGCGACAGTAGCCAATTCGCTTGGAGGGCTTGAGTTGGTCTCTGCTACATCCCAGACCGAAGTCTTATAGTAGGCTAGTGTTTGTAGTCAGTTTGTACTGGGCGGTGTTCAATCTGGACGAGGTCCCGAGGTTTTTCTGCAAGGCAGTATCCTCGTTAAAAAAAATCTCTGGTGTCTTGTGTGCTTTTACTTTCCGCATTATATCTTTGATTGTATAATTAAAGCACCAAGTAGTACATTATTGCCTAACTGTACAGTTGACTCCAAAGTACTCTTTGTCGAGGTTTAACAACTCCAGTTATAAGTTTGGATATTGATTTTTGAGATCGTCCAGACTTAAACCATAAGACTCACGAGCCAAAACGAAAAGTTGGTAGTATTTCGGTACCCCTCCTTTTTCAGTTGGTATCAGAGCAGGTGAACACATTAAAGACGTAACTGTTTCTGTGTTTATCTAGGCTTGTGAGTCATGGGTCTAAGCGTAAACGCTTGTAACGTACTATCCAGAGGCACTTTTGTTATGCATGCAGAAGTGGACCGCGTCAACAGTATTGAACCAAATCTTAACGATACTTCTTCTTCGCAATCAAGGACTGAACAAACCCTGATTGGATCTACTAGACAGGATACTCCTGTTGATGATGTAGAGTCTAAAAATTGGGAATCCGTCCTCCAAAAGAACATGCATATGGATGATGATGATCCTGATTCAGATTTTGAGAGAGAAGTAGAAGAGGATGTTTCAGCAATCGTTAAGGTTTTAACTCCTTCTATGAAGAGCACACCCAACTCTATGCTCCTTGAAATTCTATCTCAGCTCTCTCGAGATAACAAGAATTTAAAAAGGTGTTATCAAGGTCTTTATATAAGCCTTGATATTGTCAATAGTAAAGTAAAATCTCTTGACAAAGAGTTATGTTCGAAAGAACTGGAAAGGGCAAATCTCCATCATAGTCTCTGTGAGTTGAATGAAAAGCTTATTGCTTCTGATGCTAAGATAGTCACTCAACAAAAGTGTTTCGAAGAAAAAGAAATCACTTTTCTCACTAGGGAAAAACGTATGGAAACTGATTTGGCTAATGCTCTTGCTGAAATCAAGACATTAAAAGAGTTGAATAATAGCTCGAAAGTTAATCTGGCTAATGCTCTTGCCGAAATCAAGACGTTGAAAGAGTTGAACAATAGCTCTGACAAATTAACCTCAATGTTAGGAGCGAGTAAAAATCATCGTGACACACGAGGTTTGGGCTATAAAGGAATAGACGCTCCAAGTAATAACAAAGAGGTGAAATTTGTCAAGGCTAAGGATTCTTCTCAACCGACTACTAGTGATCCCCAAGGTGATATACCTCTACAACCAGTCAAGGAGAAGAAGAGCAAGATTTATCAAGCTCCACACGCTCGTCCAGGTAACAACAAGCATCCCACTCCTTTTGTTACCAAAAATTGCCTTTATTGTGGTGGTAAAGGTCACTTGGCTAGAAGCTGCAGATTCCGTAAAAGGAATGAGAAAGCCAATGGCTCGATTATTCCTGTTGTTTTGGAGATTCACATCAAACCTAACAACAACGGAGCATCTTCTAATGATCCAGGTTGTGAACGTCCAACCTTTAGGCATAAGAAACAGAATTATGACAAGCCAAGTTTTGCCTATAAATGCTCTACAAAGTCCTCTCGTAATCGTCATAATTACAGAAAGGAAAACAACTTTGTACAAGCAAAGACTAGATCTGATGTTCCCAATTGGAGATCAACTAACCTGCAAAAGGATAGTCAATCCAATTCTCTCTCAAGTAACCTTGATGAGAAAGATGGGAAGAAAGATTATATTGCTCATAATATTGATAGAGCAATAAATGCCAAAGGGAATGATCACCTTAGTGAGGCTACCTGTTTTTACCTGCAAAAACAAGTGTACCGTCTCTGGGTACTTCGTAGTGCTTGGAGATCAAAGTCGAACAAGGCAAGCCTAAACCAAGGATGGCCGTTCCCACCTTGCTTCGGTCACAGAGAGGATAGATGTTGGTCTAGGGAGGGAAACATCGAAGAAACTTGAGATCATGTTGAAGGTGAGTTTTTGGGTGTTTGAGTTCAAGATTTCCATCGTGAAGTCGACTAGAAATCTCCAAGGCTAGAACGAGTTTAGATTCTCAGGTGTTTTTCTCTGAGGCTTTTTGTGTTTTCTGGATATTCTCGGTGTTCTAGTTGTTCTGAACGTTCTGCCTTGGAAGATAGAGGAAGCCTCTATTTATAGTTTGAACTCACCCTGATCTCTCGACAGAGAAGGTGGAAGTCGTGGAAGAGTGGAGGAGTGGAGGACATGCGTTGGTTTCCGTAACTGCCTGAGTCGTGTGGAACATGCCCACTCGTGCCATCTTCCCTTAACTTCCCACTATCTCCATCAGTTTCTTTCAACTGCCGTAGACCGCCAGACCAATACCCCTAAAGTTATCCCCCCGTGTGATGTTTTGATATCTCGAGTGAGTAGTACGCGGCTATTGCGTAGTTGAGTTGAGTTGGGCTGTACGACTGATTGTCGTGACCAACATGGTGTGATGTCGAGTGGCCTTGGTCTTTGGCCAAGGCCACAAGTGCTTGATTGCGCTTTGGCACTTGTCGTGGTGGCGCCATGAATGATGGCGCCATGGTTTTTGGCCTTTGGCCATTTAGGACGCGCCTTTGGCGCTAATCGTGGAGGCGCCATGGCTTATGGCGCCACGGCCTTGGCCTTTGGCCAAGGCCATCTTGTTGTGGCGCCATGAATTGTGGCGCCACGATTTTCGGCCTTGGGCCAATGCTTGTTCATTGTGGCGCCATGGAGTATGGCGCCACGGCCTTGGCCTTTGGGCCAAGGCCATCTTGTTGTGGCGCCATGAATTGTGGCGCCACGATTTTCGGCCTTGGGCCAATGCTTGTTCATTGTGGCGCCATGGAGTATGGCGCCACGGCCTTGGCTTGTGGCCAAGGCCTAGCCTACTTTGCAGCTATTTTCGTCATGGCCTTGGCCTTTGGCCAAGGTCAAGTAAATTTGTGGCGCCTTGCGCCATGGCCTTGGCCTCTTGGCCAAGGCTGATTTCTTGCGAATCCATGGTTTGTGGTGCCATGCTATGTGGCGTTTATGGCTTTGGCATCTGGCCAAGCTCGACTTTGGGCAGCCTGTGCCTTAGTCGTGGTGTGAGTGCTTATGCTACAACACACTTGAGGTCATGGCATGTTTATCCATGGTATGCTAGACCATCCTGAATTTGGGATTGGGTCCGCTTAGGCCTGTTTAGGCTGGTGTATGCTTCTCAGAGAGCTCGGACCGGCCTGGAGCTTCGATATTCCGAGGTTTGCACCAAGACTCGTGTGTTGAGTCGTATTTAAAGAGGAAATCCATGAGGATACGTCTCTGTTGATCTTTCACCGTGTACCATCAAGCGAGGTCTGGCTCTGAGCTGATCGATGGGTTTAATATGTTGGTGAGATCGTTAGTACTGCGCTATGATATTACCCTCTCCACCGGAGTTATAAGAGAGAGCTCACAGAGAGTTTATTTGGCTCATGGAATGGGTTGCACTCCGAGCTATAGAGATGAGCCTGAATAGGCGATTGCCTTCAATAAGGCATGGTTTCGAGAGTGTTTTGACAATCTTGTCTCTCTCTCATTTTTCACCATCTACAGAAAGTCCCCTGGTTAGTGTGGAACAGAAATGTTTCATGCTAAGCACTCAGATGGTGATGACAATGGTCTGGGGTCTTCCATCTAATACTAACACAGGGTCTCATGGTATGGATTAAAAGTAAATCCGCATGTAAGTGCGCATGTGTCGCTAAAATAGGGTTTTCGTTAACGGGACAATGGCGTTAACGGGACAAATGGCGTTCCCGAGGTTCAGGGCATTCCAGGTGTAGCCCCTACAGGCCTCGTAGGCCTATTCTCTGGTCGATTCCCGGCTCTACTTGATTAAGGAGCCATTAGGGTTTCTAAACCCATATGGATGCGAGATTACACTTTCGTGTTGTCGCGGGTGTTATTCGTTCATTAAGTTATTCGTGGCACCATAGGTTTCATGGGCCACGACCTTTGTAGCTCCGCAAGCTCTTGTGGTGCCGTGGCTTTTCTAGAGAAGGGGACACTATGCTTAGTAAGGTCCCCAGTGTCATGCATGTGAATACATACGTAGGCTAGGTCTTAGCCAAGAAAATGAAAAGAAGGGAGAGGTTTTACCCGTTTTAGCAGAGAGCTTTTCCTCCTTCTTGTCAAGATCAAGTCCTTGTTTCTCCTTGATCATCTCCACTTTCCAGCAGGGTGCGTCCATTGCTTGCTGTCTTTAATGCGTAGTGAAGTCCCAGGAGGATATCGTCGCTTATGAGGTGTCTCTCCATGAGATGTGGCGCCATGAGGTGTGGATCCATGATATGCGGCGCCCTGGGGTGTGTCTCCATGATATGTGGCGCCCTGGGGTGTGTCTCCATGGTCTTGGTGGCGTCGTGGATGTCGGTGCTACGAGCTTTGCACCATAGTCTATTCGTTGTAAACTGCGTCTTGCACGTCTCTTGGTTTTTGCGCCATATATCTTGACTCACTGGTTGTATCACCATGAAATTTTTACACGTGGTATTAGACATCCAGGGGAGTGTTGTGTCCAAAAATCTTTTTGAGGCGCCTCGTAGATTTTCCGCAGTACTCGACGTGGTCTTGTACACGATTCCTGATTGCTGTCTCGCGTGTGCTGTAGGGTTTGTGTCGTATCTCCAAATCCCCTCTGTGGATTGGTACGAAATTTTAGTATGTGTTGGGAAACATACATATAAAGATTGTGTCCGAAAATCTCTCCAAGATCCCTTGTGGATTTCTCAAACCAGTGGTTTCTTCGCGACGGAAGTTGCTGGCGCAGGAAATTCTGACAGCTTTTCTTCTCTCCAATGTTTACGCCATATTTCTCAAACCACATGGATTTATTGTATGAAATTTTACCAAAAAGTTGTAGACATTAAAACGGAGTTAGTGTATAAATTTTACCCAAGGACTCCTCACGAGCTCTCCGCAGCAACTGTTTTGATTTCGTGTGTAAGTTCTGTCTACTTCTTCGGTGCGCTGCAATGTTGGCGCCATATCTCTCGATCCACGGATTGGATCGCCACGAAAATTTTACGTGTGACATAATATACCTGAAGGAAGACGTTGTCCAAAATTCACCTTCAGATCTCTTACGGATCTTCCGCGTTGCCCGTTTTCGTGAAGGTTGTCGTACAACGAATCTGGTACGTAGTCGTGAGCACGTCTTTGTTCGTCTCCAGAGTAGGTTTGCTCCATGGAGACCCAAAATAAGATGATTTCTCCACAATATGGTTTACCGTACTTGGTTGGTAGCTCTAACGCTGAGGTTGTGGGCGATAGTGTTGATTAGAGTTCTTCCCTGGAGTCTCCCTTCCTTCGAGAGATCTGTAGCGGGTAGTTCCATGCTGTATGGACATCTCTGGTTGAGTAGGCTCTTCTTATGATGATGAAGCGCTTTGGCAGAGACAAAGGAGCATCTGTTGTACTTCACGTTTCCCTTTGGGTCGTGGTAGTCGGCATTGCTATCGGTACTTGGTGGAGCGAAGGGCGGCGACGAGAAGTCCCCAGCTATGTTTCCTGATATCTTATCAGCGCCTCTTGTTGAGTTCGCCTTCCCTCGTGCAGACACATGTGCGTTGGCCTTTCTAATACGAGGAGGCAGAGTGTTCTCTCTAGTTGTTGAGACTCATCGGGTCGGGGTAATCCGGTTGCTCCTTCCTTATTCAGGCGTCTAGTAGCTCTAGTACTTTGTCGAAGATGATGAGTCTGGGAATCTTGTATAGGCTTCAGTCCTCATACTCCTCGCGGTTGTGGTTGCAGATCTGCATCCTAAGTCCCCACGCATTCTGTGTCTCTGGGCTTGTTTCAACGATCCTTCTGTAGAGGCGATGTCGGCTCCCTTCGTTCACGGGGTTGCGGACTTGCTTGGGTAGGATCATGCTCTGTTTCCTTCCTTCATCGTGCTCGGTAGTTCACTGTCCGCTAAAAAAAAGTCGTGATCTCAAATCCTGACTTCCTTTTCCTTCACTTTCTCTTTTCTTTTCTCGGCGCCATGGGTAGTGGCGTTCCATGGCGTCGTGACTTTTTTTTTTTTATTTACATATGTGTGGCGCCGTGGGTTGGGGCGCCACGCCCATGTGCTTTCCCTCCTCTTTTGTGGTGCCACGGGTAGTGGTATCCCATGGCGCCATGGGTTGGGTCGCCACGCCCATTTTTCGCCGAACTGTGGTGCTGTGGTTCTCCAGTCTTCATTGTCGGCCTTCTCGTAATGGTTTCGTTTAGGCCTAGTATGCCTTCAGCCAGTTGTGTCGATACCCCGTCGTCTGGTTGCTGGCGGGTCTCCTTGCGGCTTCGTTAGTTTGAAGTCTGAACTTCCTCCAGTGAGGAGCACCCCATGAGAGAGGTGTCTTTTGGATATGGAGGTTGGTGTGGACGAGATAGAGATGCGCCTTCTCCTCTTGGTTCTCCAGGGGGTTTCTCTCAATCGAGTAGCAGAGTTAGGTTGTTGGACATGCTCGTGTTCAGGTTTGTCTTGAAAGTCTAAACCTTGGAGTCCCTGGCTGGCTGCAGTGGTAACTCTGGAAACGCCAATGTCTCGTTGTCATCCTATTAGTGATGATGGAGTTGTCCGTTCCTTCAGTGTTTGTTGGTAAGTCCTTTGTTGCCATGGGTACTATGAGCTTGGTTTACCCCTTTTCAATAGTTGGGGCGCCGTGGCTTGTGTTGTGATCTTCTTCGACCTACACTGTCACCTGAAGTCTTCGAAGTGAGCTCGAAGTCGTATGCTTCGGGTGTATCGCCTCTGTAGTTGGTCTCTTCCTCTTATCCCCTTCGGTGATGGTACTCGTGGAAGGTAAGTCGTTTTTGTACGGCTCATTGATGAGGTTGACGTCGTCGTCGGCATCACGAGCCTCTCCGCTTCCTAGGGGTTTGGCTCTCTCCGGTAGCGCTGGTGCAGGCGCGGCAAGTTTTTCGCAGTTCCATGGATGGTTTGGTGGACAAGGATCATTTCGCAGAGCTCCAATGCCGGGTAAGGTCGTCGGACTAAGTCTGCCAGTGGGGCTCCGGGAATTTCTGAGTCTCAGTGCTTGGTGGTGTCGATGCTCCTCCTTTGGGGAAGGGGGTCTTCTACACTCTGTGTGGGCACGTTAGTCAGTGCTGGTGAACTGGCGTCGTCTCCTCCTCTGGGTTCTGGAGCGGTATCTTCAAATCGTTTTTTTGCGACGTATCTGCGTTGTGGCTCTCTCTCTCCGTTGAGGTTCTCCTTGAGTAGAGATCATCTCGTCATCCTAGACGGGGATCGCTGCGGTGTTCGTATTAGTAGCAGATCTGGGAGTTCCTTTGGCTTGTGAACTTGTTGATGGTTCCGTGGTTAGAGTTTCGAGATAAGCCGAGACTTCAACTTGGATCTTGATCCTTCTTTCCGGATGATCATCTCGACACTTGGCTGGTTCCTCCAAGGTTGGCGTCCTTGGCACTTCCTCTTCTTTTAGGGTGGTAGCATATGTAACTGCGTTCTCCCCCGCCTTTCGTTTGAGGTTGAACAGTTCTGCATATTCCTTGAAGTCTGGGATGGTCTCTAAGACTTCGGATGGTATGTCGTAAGGGATGAGTTCGCCTTCTCCTCGGATCTTGTCGTTGCGTAGCTTGTCATGTACAACTCCGGACTCCGGGAGGACTTTGATGGAGATTCTTACGGCTGTGCCGATGTCTACTGCCGGTTTTCCAGGGTTTTTTTCTCTCGAGTAACTTTCCTCGTGGTGAGTCCCCAGTGGCTCGGTGAATGTAGGCTATCAGATAAGAGATGGGTGGACGGAGTACCTTCTTGATCGAGGGGGTCCTCATCGACTCCCCTAGGTTCTGCAGGCGCCTTGCTGCTCTTTTGTACAAAACGCTCCATGAACTCCAGAGGGAGCGTCTCCTGGTCGTTGTTGATCCATGGGCGTCCCAGCATCATGTCGCTCTTCGAGGACTCCCTTAACAATGTGGAACTCCGCTATGGTTGGAATCGTGGTGATTTCGACGGGAAGGTCGATCCACCCATAAGTGCGTACCTCGACTCCGTCAGGACCTTCGTTGACGTCGGGACACGGACGGCTCTGCTTCGAGGGATGCCTGCGGCTCTGAGAGTCTTGACTGGAACCGTGTTCACCGGAGATCCCGGGTCGATTAGCGTCTTTGAGAATTCACCACCAGGCACGTGGGTGGTCGTAAGGAGTCCCCAGCCTTGTCCTCGTGTTATCGGCTCCTGTTTGGACATCATCTGCTCATTGACTTCCTTCAAAGGTAGGCGTTTCCCTGATGCTATCGTGTTGAGTGCTGTGAACACGTCTTTTCACTGTGGTTTCGAGAGATAGAGAGTCTCGCATTATCTCCTCCACTCTCTCATTCACCGGCTCCTCGGGGAAGGTGAACGCTTGTTTCGTAGGCGCAATTCCCGGGACTCCTCCTTGGCTTGGAAGATCTTAGGTTTGCTACCTCTTCGGTTGTAGGAGGGGGTTGAGTCGAAGGGAGTTCGATTACCTCGTCATGGATCCGAGAGTTTAGCAATTCTAGTACCTCCTCCATGAGGAACGGGTAGTCTGGTATCTCTGATCTGGCTTTCTGCCTCTGCATCTCCGGTTGATGTGGTCCTCCTTGGTTTATGTTCTCGTTTGGGGGGCCCGGAGCTGAATTAGTGCATTTTGGATGTGTACCTTCCATGGCAGGGCCTTTCCTCCGTCCTTTGTGCGGGTACGGTGGTCGGTGTAGATAGGTAGCGCCACCTCCTTTCTCAATTTCGTAGTAGCTTTTCCAAGTTGCTTGCCGTGAGGTCGTTTGGTGCATCAATTCCTTCTTGTCGTTGTTGCAAGTCCCCTTCCGGTATCGCGCTTCGCGCCGTTGGGTCTTGTGCTTGGTGTTCAGCGAGGTGTTCTCCCGCTTTTCTCTTCCTGTCGTTGTGGAAGCTTCTTCAATGAGTTCTCCATGCTTTTGTCGTTGAGTCATCTGCCTCAGTGTGGGTATTATAGAGGTGGACCTCGCTTCTGCCTCCTGGGGAAAGAAGAGGTGGTGTAGGCTCGAGGGGCTTCTCGGGTTGGTTGGTTGTCGCTCTTGCGGTGTGCGGCCATAGGCGATTCGTCCCTCGTTCGGGTGATGGTTCTTTCCAACAAAGCGAGTGCGGTGACGAACCTCTTCGCAGCTTCATGGAGTTCGGAGAAGGTCTGGAAGCGGAGGTTCTCCAAGAGGGCTCGGTATACGGGAATCGTTCCGTTGATGCAAGGTTCCACCAACTGCTGCTCCGTTAGTAGGGTGTTGGGTGTAGCCGAGATGATAGGTGTTGAAGGGGAAGTTTCTTGCGCCGTCATCTCCCAGGGTAGACGCTTCTTCATTGATGACCTTCTGGGACCGAGAGAATGATCTCCCACTGTGGTCGCCAACTGTTTTTACCTGCAAAAACAAGTGTACCGTCTCTGGGTACTTTCGTAGTGCTCGGAGATCAAAGTCGAACAAGGCAAGCCTAAACCAAGGATGGTCGTTCCCACCTTGCTTCGGTCACAGAGAGGATAGAGGTTGGTCTAGGGAGGGAAACAGCGAAGAAACTTGAGATCAGGTTGAAGGTGAGTTTTTGGGTGTTTGAGTTCAAGATTTCCGTCGTGAAGTCGACTAGAAATCTCCAAGGCTAGAACGAGTTTAGATTC
>JAJJMA010211407.1:0-20583 GCA_023529015.1 Papaver nudicaule | reverse complement strand
TGTGGCGCCTTGCGCCATGGCCTTGGCCTCTTGGCCAAGGCTGATTTCTTGCGAATCCATGGTTTGTGGTGCCATGCTATGTGGCGTTTATGGCTTTGGCATCTGGCCAAGCTCGACTTTGGGCAGCCTGTGCCTTAGTCGTGGTGTGAGTGCTTATGCTACAACACACTTGAGGTCATGGCATGTTTATCCATGGTATGCTAGACCATCCTGAATTTGGGATTGGGTCCGCTTAGGCCTGTTTAGGCTGGTGTATGCTTCTCAGAGAGCTCGGACCGGCCTGGAGCTTCGATATTCCGAGGTTTGCACCAAGACTCGTGTGTTGAGTCGTATTTAAAGAGGAAATCCATGAGGATACGTCTCTGTTGATCTTTCACCGTGTACCATCAAGCGAGGTCTGGCTCTGAGCTGATCGATGGGTTTAATATGTTGGTGAGATCGTTAGTACTGCGCTATGATATTACCCTCTCCACCGGAGTTATAAGAGAGAGCTCACAGAGAGTTTATTTGGCTCATGGAATGGGTTGCACTCCGAGCTATAGAGATGAGCCTGAATAGGCGATTGCCTTCAATAAGGCATGGTTTCGAGAGTGTTTTGACAATCTTGTCCCTCTCTCATTTTTCACCATCTACACTACCCTAAGAGAATTCATGAAAAATAGTGCATTGTTTAACCAACAAATACTTGGTATGGTTAAATTACATCATGAAATGCTTGGGTTACAAGGGAAAAACAGGAAAAAGGGTAAGGCAAAGAAATCTAAGCCAAAGACTACTTCTGGTGAAAAACCCAGTGATGTAGTAGTTCCTGTTTTGACTACCAAAGCTGAACAAGAAATTGTTCACTCTAACACAACTTGATTGTGTTTGTGCGACCTCACCATGTAGTGCCCTTTCAATTGATACGGTGAGGTAAAGCACAAGAATAGGGTACAGACCCGGTTGGAGATTACATAGAGGGATGTCATTAACATTGATCAAGTTAATATTCATTTGTTCAAAGGTTGTCAAATCCTTGAATATGAATGTGTATCTTTCATGTTTCTCTAACTCAACTTGGTTTTAAGGGTTCTTAAATATACAAGTTGCAAACAAAGTCTATGACTTTTGTTTTGAACAAAGAGTGAATCCTACCGACATGACATTCTTGTTATGTTAGTATACCTTCTTGGTGTACTACGGTTATAGGATCATTATGAGTTAAACCTAATCTGAAGGTGGCCGGTTCGCGAACCGTACACGAAACAGAAACTCGGAGAATCTCCTGAGTTCCAAAGCTCATTTAAGTTCGTGTACCTACACAAACCTCTAAATCGAGTCTTTTGGCTGTTATTCAGATTTGTGAATATTCTTCCAGAATTTCACACAGGTTAAACTCTGAGACTCCTGGAACTCATAAAGTCCAATGTGATCTTTGTTCCAAGGAAAACTTTATTCACACTTATTGGTGAAACTCCATGTGAAAAAGTTAAGCCTTTACTCTAAGAATAAATCAATCTTTGTTAACACAGGTTTTGTATATCTTAGAGGGCAATATGTGATCTTTTTGATCATGCTGTGAGTATTGCCAACATGATTTTATTCATTTCTATTCAAGTGATGATTATATTAAAGTCATGGATATCATAAAAGTTTTATTACCTTCTTGTTTTAAGAAGAGAAAACTTTTTGTGATCATACTCTTATTTCTTAGAAAATGGCTAAGGAAAAGAGATTATTAACAAAGCAAAACTGGATAACATTTAATTGTTCTTGTCCATGTTCGTCTTTGACAGTTGTTCTTTAATGAATGACACCACACGGGGGAGAGTTCTTTATTGAACTTGCACTTAATAACAAATCTTTTTCGGGAGCGTGGATGTGGAATATTGGGAAAAAGTGTATCTTTATTTCTCCATAAGGTGAGAACTCAGGAATCTTTTTGTTCAGATTACCTAAGTATACCATCTTTACACTTGATATGCGAGTACTTAGCTTCACCTGTTATCACAAGGTGTATGAAACCCTAGTCTCAAACTACTTTGTCATATTTTTGTGACAAATAGTGGGAGAATACATATGGTTCTTGTTCTTGTGGTTGCATTACCATAGGGGGAGAACATCATGTGCTTACTTGTTGTGCTTTTCACAAAGTATCAAGTAAGGGGGAGTAATTAAAGCTGAGATTAAGCTTCGTATCAAGAATGAGTAGAATCACTTTAAAGTTCTGATACACCAACCTTAAAGATTGCTCAGATTCTTACTCTTACGCACAAACAACATGTGGGATGAGCATACTAAACCCACGTAAGCCTAAGCATACCTTTATGGTTGTTTGAGCTGGATATGTTGTGACTGCTGACTACGGATTCATCAACAGGAGTTTAATGAACACATCAAGACTCAAAGGAGAAGTTGAAGAATTCAAGAAATCAAGAACTACATCTGGTTAGTACTTCATTGTATATTATTTGAATCCATATGTAAATTGGTTTTGTCACTAAAATTGACAAAGGGGGAGATTGTTAGGGCATTGTCCGGTCAAACCCACTAGCGTTGGTATGTCAAGCTAGTTGTCAGTTTTAGGTGCCAAAACTCAATTCTTGATTTAGCCTACTAGAGTTTAGATTTCGGAATTGGGATATAGACAAAGTAGTAGAGACCTTGAAGACGAAGACTGTGAAGACAAAGAAGACATCAATTATTCTTCATCGACAAAAGGTTAGTAGGAGTTATGACTTTATGGATATTCTTCTATTCTACTTCATCTATTCTTTCGAAATATAGTCGACTACTTTAGTAGTGATAATAGAGATTGAGATCGTACTCTTGTGTAACCTGGCCTTGTGTCATGACCAGTGTTAGAGGGCTTGAGTTGGTCTCTGCTACATCCCAGACCGAAGTCTTATAGTAGGCTAGTGTTTGTAGTCAGTTTGTACTGGGCGGTGTTCAATCTGGACGAGGTCCCGAGGTTTTTCTGCAAGGCAGTTTCCTCGTTAAAAAAATCTCTGGTGTCTTGTGTGCTTTTACTTTCCGCATTATATCTTTGATTGTATAATTAAAGCACCAAGTAGTACGTTATTGCCTAACTGTACAGTTGACTCCAAAGTACTCTTTGTCGAGGTTTAACAACTCCAGTTATAAGTTTGGATATTGATTTTTGAGATCGTCCAGACTTAAACCATAAGACTCACGAGCCAAAACGAAAAGTTGGTAGTATTTCGGTACCCCTACTTTTTCAGATAAGTAGGATCGAGTATAGACAACAAATCAGATTATACTAAGTATAAAGACTTAAGAGCATAATGAATAAGAACTGGACCTTGTATTAACTATGAATGGATTACAGATTTAGGATTGATTACACTAACAGGAAGTGAGCTTAAAGACCATAGGAGATTAGGGCTCAAAGGCAGACTACGCCTCTCTCAAAAAGTCCCCAAGGCTTATCAAAATGCCATCCCTCACAAATGAGTTCGAGATCGCTTTATATAGAGCGAATTACAATGTGTATTACAGCTAATAAAACAAAATGTTTGATCGGTTATAGACGTGGCTGTCAGTCTTTGTTGAATAAGTCGGTTCCTTCATCGAATCTTATCATGATACCGAAGGGTGATATTGGTCTGATCATGGTAAAAAACGAGGATTCGTTCTTCGATGGTTCTCTTCCTCGTGCTCGATTGAATATTCGATGTTATCTTGTTCTTCTGACTCGGATTTATCTTCGACGACACTGTGTATCGAAGCATGTCCTTGATTACGGGTCCGACAATTCCTTTTTCGTTCTGACAGCCATTAATGCTCCAACTACCATTTCTACTTCGCCATCTCCTTCATTGATTCAGGGTTCTTCCTTTACACGTGTATGGTTTGATCATATGATTAGACGACTCCTAACTATGTGATGTGACTTCGATTCATTCATATGCTTCGTATTTAGGTTGCGTTATTCTACTTCCCTTCTTCAGATGTTGACACGTAGCTCGATGGATTTCTACCCCTATAGTTTGCCTCTTTCTTTGTCCCAGGATCGAAAATTTGGGAGAAGGAAACTCCTCATCTTCCTTTCTTCTTCGACATGTGCCCCATTATCGCCAAAACTGACGTCCTGCTGACTAACGTTCTGCTTGCATCCGAAATTACCGCCTCCTTTTGACCTCCTAACTTGAAGCACTGGTTGATATTCCTGGCCATTTAAACTTAACTTCTCCCGCTGAAACTTATTTCTCTGCTATTTTCAAATTTCCCCTTCTTTTTCCTCTCCTTTCTCTGCAACTTTTTAAAGCTTTCATCTTTAGATTCTAATCTTTGTTATTTTACGGATTCCTTGGGTGCCCACTTTTCAAAGTTCGTTCTAGATTGATAAAGGTAACTTTTTTGTCAGTTTTGAGCGTAAAATTTTATTTAGGGTTTTGAAATTTCGTCACTGTTACTGATTCCGAGTGGAATCTGGTGGATCTTCTGGTTCGATTTTCTGTTGTTGCTCCTTCAGATGACTTTTGTTGATCAAGCTGCCTTGACCTTAAAGATTTGTGAAGCCGGTTATGACATGGCTGGGTGCAGGGTTACTTCTATTGGTATACTCCAACAAGCAGGCTGCACCGTACCAGACTGCACATGTTGTTATCACATTATGGAGGGAATATCAATGGGCTCAGTTGCATGCACTTACCCCCAATCCTCCCTAATGCCCTTCAACAACAAAGACAAAGAGCAAACACAAGGAACACGACTACAATTAATGTCACCTGGAAACCCTCCCCTCCCCCCCCCCTCTGGATTGGATCAAAATCAACACTGACGGAGCGGCGAAAGGGCAACCAGGTCTTGCGGGTGCAGGTATTATCAGCAGGAACTCCAATGCAGATATTTTACAGGTCATTGCAGCTCCACTGGGACAGACTACAACCATTGTTGTAGAAACTTGGGCATGCATACAGAGAAGCTAATCATTTGGTGATTGTTCTGGCTAATCAGGCAGTTCTCTAGATGTTACAAAATCCATTAGAGGTGTATGTCCATATATGGGACTTTATTTCCCCTTCCTTTTTGCATCAGTACTAGGTCTCCCTAAAGTTGTACCATGTAACACAAACTCCATCTACTATCAATAAAATTGCTTCCTTTAAAAAACAAATAAAAAAAAATTAAAAAAAAAAACTCACAATTTTATTGTGTTACAAGCACAAACAATCCATGGATACCACATACAAAACAGATGGGATATATAGTCGGCATAAGGGAAACAGGCGTATATATTCCCCCCAACATCACTCTTTTAATATCAAGTTAAGACTATTTGACTGTGTAATTTCTTCAAGAAAAAGGTTTATGTACATCATATCAGACAGAAGTTTATTGTAAATGAGATGTTCAAGGAAACTGGCGTAACACTTAACACTGGAAACTAGAGATTCGTTGTGTTTGCGAGTTATTCAAATATGATACTAGAAATTTAGAAATATAATTGACAAATGCTTTAGGATTGCTAAAGCTTATGAAGTGAACAATTTTCTTCGCGAAAGTAATGATATCAATTATCGGAATCCAGTAAAATGAATCGGTTTTAATGGAATAAGTTTAATTACGGGTTAATTTGATTTGGAATTTGGGGGTCAAAATTGTAATGCTTACATTTTAGGCAATACTTGTGTACAATGAAGGTGGTGAGGCTGCAACATTTAGCAGACACCCAAAAAAAATCACCAGGCAACCAACAAAACCGAATATAACTTTTATTTGCTTCTTAGCAGTTTAATCATGGGATAGTCAATAAGTTATTGACCAACACCTTTCATCGTATTCAAAATATAATTAGTCAGTGAAGTCCTAAAAAAAAAAGGAAAAAGGGAAAGTCCTAAACTCACAAAATGTGATTGAGAAATATTGCACCCAAGTTTAAACAAAATCCAATAAAATCTACTTATGTGTGGAAGCTCAGCTTGTTGCTAGGCTTCCTACCGGCTTCTTGTAAACGCTTTTCTTTGGTCGGTTAATAAAATCTACTTAGTTGTTTTAAATCCAATTAGCTTTTGGAGAAAATGGTATCTAAATTTAAATTTGTACGAATAGATACTGAACCATAAGCTATTATTTTGGGAACCTCGTAGAAAAGTAGACCTCTAATCGAAAATGCTGGTTGAACACCAGTTTTGGACACCAGCAATAGACACCCATAGGTGTCACAAAATTAGGGGATGAGTTTTATAATGGTGGTCCCCTATTGCTCAATGGTAGAGTATGGTGCGGAGAATCAAGGTCCAAATTTTGAAATTTATTTGTGTCTAGATGTGGTGTTTGATGTTGGTGTCCAACAAGTAGTTTCGAACCTCTAATAGTAGTATGCAGGAATGAAATGATGAAAACATAGTCATAAAAGTAAAAGTTGAGAGATAGTCAAAATAGTATTTCCGTATAAAATATTAATTCTACTGATATGAAAATTTATTTCAAACTTTTATTCACATGCGGTAACAATCAAGCTGAGTCAATATTACCCAGTCATAATTTTTCAGAATTACTCAGTCTATACAAAATTTTGCATCAGCCATCTATTCCTCATGCCATAACTGATGCTCAGCCAAATAAAGCTGAGTCAATATTACCCAACCAAGCCACCAACGGACCGATTCATGTGATATCCATTGAGCTAAAGGCTTATTATGTGAACGCAACTGTTTCTTGCGTGTTACATCAAAATGAATGATCTTGGGAAATTTATGTGAGGAAGTCACAATAAAAATCTATATTTTCAATGATGTTATAGGCTTCGGCTAATCAATAATTGATGCGACTTCTGTCACTAAATGCTACTTGAAGAACTACATTTAGCATTGCCATAACCAAGTTTCTAATGTCACCCTACACGGTCAAAGGTTTTATCAAGTAAGATAAACAATTAGATGTTTGAGGGAACTGGTAGAGCATGTTTGGTATTTTGTAGTACAATAAGCGTCGTAAAATTTTACCCTTGGTTGATGTTGTATCAATAGTCTTTCAAATGAATCTTGTATTGTTTACACCAAAATGCAGGGCCGGCCTTGGGCCAAAGCAAATCCAAGAGGGCATCACAGAGGTAAGTAGTTCGTCTATTCCTATATTCCTCTCCTCTGGCTGGATAAGTATTAATATTAATTAAGATTCTGTGGCAATACTGTTTTTTTTTTGCAAATGGAAAATAGTTAAAGACAGACAATACGTATAAATCCACATATCCCATCTGTTGCTAATTTCAAAACTGTAGACTAGAAAATGGTCGGTACGGAATCTTTAACCTGGCTGAATCTGGCCCCATTTGGGAGTATTTGGCCCCATGAAATTTAAACCCATCCACTAAAGGGTGTTATGGGATGTCCGAATCCAATTGAAAATCGGCCCATAATTGTATATGTACTGGCCGATTTTCTTCTTCGTTTTTCTTCTTCGTCTTCTTTCTTCTCCTTCTTCTCCTTCTTCTCTTCCTCCTCTGTTCCTCCTTCTTCTTCCTCTCTTCATTCCTCACCCACTATCTTCTCCTTCTTCTCTTCCTCCTCTGTTCCTTCTTCTTCTTCGTTCTTCTTTTTCGTTCTTCTTCGTTCTCCTCATCATGTCTCCACCGCCATCAATGGCTGCTACGTACTTTCAAGTACATATACCAATAATAAGAGAATGTTATCACTTACTTTAATTACAAAGAAAGCTACAGAAGCTAATAACTAAGAGTAAGAAGTTCAAGATACCGCAAATGCGGTACCACATTCTTATATGCAGAACAGAGAAACCTTGGTATCCAGAAAGATATCTGAGCATTTCTCGATTAACTACGGCCTGATTGACCACGTCTAATACTATAATCTTAAGTGCAATGTGAATTTTAGCTGTCTAAAACATCTTGACAATCAACGAATAGCATTCCCTTAGGCACACAAAGTATTCGATGAAATGCAACAATCGGTTAAAGAAAAGTTTAACAACAGCCGATAGAAAAATTAGTAGCAACAATCGGTAGTTGATTGCCCAAAAAACAACCGATTATGCGAGTCGTTTTTCAGATATGAAAAATGACAGCAACAATCGGTCGTTTATGGACCATTTTAACGACCGATTGTTGCAGTCGTTTTCAGGAATGAAAACTTAGAAATAAAATCGGCCAATAAAAGTCATTGTATCCACCGATTTTTTTTTGGCTAAGGGGTTTGTGTTAAAATGTCCCTATTTTAACTTATTCGAATTTATTTCATGGGGCCAAATACTCCCAAATGGGGCCAGATTCAGCCAGGATCTTTAACATGAACCGACATGGACACTGTAACAAAATTAAAGATTGATAAATTTTGTTAAAATTGATTGGTGCATAGATAAGGATGGTTTAATGGTAAACATATATCATAAATTTGTTCATAAATTTGTGCTATAGATTTTAGTTTTCCCTTTGGGACATCATTTTACAATATCACTTCGGGCAGCAAATTTTCAGGGCCGGCCCTGCCGCTATACTACTATGTTTCATGATGGTGTAGTCTACCCATGTGTATTGTACCTTTATTTTGCAAGATTGCTAATAGGGGGACTGGGATTTGGAGGGAGAGGTTCAAACCAAGTCAAACTTGTTTTTGTCTTACAGAATTTCAGTCCCCCCTCCCTTCCAAATCCAGTCCCCCAATAGCAGTCTTGTTATTTTGGCTCTTGTAAATGTAAAGTTGAAATCTTATTGACCATATAAAACAAGATACATTGGTGAGGCAATGTGCGTGATCCCCAAAGTAAACAACCAAAACATCGAAAAGGGGCAATCTAGTCCCGTGCAGGGTACATTTCAAATTATACAAAAACCGGTCACAATATCAGACTTCCCCGTTTTGATTAAAAAAAAATAGTAATCAGCTTTACGCCTTTACCATTCTAATGGCAACCCAAATTAGCCTAGTTTGGATTTTCTGACTAGTAATTCAGATTCCACAATCATTTACAGCACAATGTTACATTTAGGCCTCGATGGCACGGCATAAAACCTTGTCCTTAGATGTCTATGCTGGTCAATTGGTTGAGTTCTGGATGATCGATCATACAATTTGCAAAGAGAGAGAGAGAGTTATCCAAAGTATGCCAAGGTAACCTCAAATGGATTGTGTTACAAGCACAAAGAAACTGTGGATACCACATATAGAATAGGTGTTTTTCAAAGAGGAGATAAATAGAAACTGCCAGTGCTATACCATAAGGGAGACAACATATTTATGTGTCAAACATCATTCTTTCGGCTAATGTTGCTTGCACTACAGAGTTTATTCAGAAATGTAAGTTTCAGACATCATATGATCGATTGACCAATACTTATAAGTTATAATAAATGAGATGTTAGAGGAAACTGGCTTAACAAGAAACTTGGAGAACAAAAGAATATATGGGTCATGGATCATAAGCGTCCATTTTTAGTATTACAAAGGAGTTCAGAACTATAATTGGTTAACCTAGTCCAGTTAATTCCATAATTGATGTGTCCATTTGTTGTAATACAAAGGCCTTGGTTATAGTGACATACAGATTACAGGCTCTGTTTAAAAAAAATTTAAAAAAAAAATTTGAATTTGGAAGGTTATATTAAAGTTGGACCGAAGCCCACTACCTACAAGCCCAGGTAGCTAACCAAAGAAATAAAAAAAAAATCCTCCCACCCCGATGCAGACGAGTTTCGAACTCATATCGCTAGTATCACCACTCAACAACTTTAACACTGCACTCCAGTGACATCTGCCCAAAAAAAAAAAAAAAACTGGTTTCAAGAGTAATGCATTAAGCCAGAAAATTATACAGCTTCTTTTCATGTAATAACTAAATTAGCAGTTGCAAATAATTCAGCTTAGCTGCGGAAGGTTGCCTCTGACACGAACCAAAACAGCACATCACACCCAAAATTTGGATACATACAAATGGATGATATTGATTTAAGACATACCCCAAAATATCCTAATTAAATTTGGCCCCATACGTGAGTATTTGGCCTCGTACAATTTTATACCCATCTAGGGTGAGTTGTTATGGGATGTCTTCACAGGGGTGGAATATACTATATTACCCTTCACTACTAATTAATCATACTAACTAATCCCACCCCAAATAGTAAACTTAACCTTAATCCAAAAACCCTAAAATATTTAAACCCAAAAACTTTCCAAAACCAAAATCATTTCACTCTCAAACAAAAACAAAAACAAAAACAAAAACAAAAATTTCGAATCCGCCCACTCGAGAATCAAGCCGGAAACTTCGTCAAAGGTGTGTAATCTTATCTCAATCGTTTTTAGTGTGTTAGTTGCTTATTATACGTGATTTGGTTGCATGAATATCTGATTTTTCGGCAATTTTTTCGGCTGATAATACCAGAATCGTTGGATCCGAAACAACATATCCAACGATTGTTCATCTTCACTAGCAACAATCGTTTTCTGTTTTATCACATATATACCGATTATGTTTTTAATATGAACAAACGTTAGATGTAGTGATATATATGAACCGATTATTGATCATCAGCACTTCATGTAAAATTCCATGCAAGTTACGTAGTTTTGTAATCGGTGGATAACTGCCTATAGATTGAACGATTATGTTTTTTAAGAAGAATAAACGTTAGATGTAGTGATATATATAAACCGATTATTGATGATCAGCACTTCATGTAAAATTCCATGCAAGTTACGTAGTTTTGTAATCGGTGGATAACTGCCTATAGATTGAACGATTATGTTTTTTAAGAAGAATAAACGTTAGATGTAGTGATATATATGAACCGATTATTGATGACCTCATCAGTTCAATTACGTGGCTTAATACATAGAGTAATCGGTTTATTATATATAATATTTCCACCGATTGTTTGATTATCGGCGTAGGTTGTTTACTATATGTACCGACTGTTTTGATGGGTTTAATCGGTTTATGAAAAACACTATGTCCACCGATTATGTAGTCATACACAGTTTGTCGTTTTATATTATATATGTTATTCAACGATTGTGCATGTTGCTTTTGATAATCGGTTTACAATGTTTAAAATATATGCCGATTTGGTGCTACAGAAATGGACGAGGAGAGGATCAAACCCCGAGATCTGGAAAGAGTGCGACAAGTCAAACGTACTCCATGTCATGAGACATTTCTCGAAGAGTGTGTTCGTCTCGTCAAGCATTTGGCTGAGGTGGAAATTCACGAGCTGATTGACTATTGTACTGAAAGACTTGAGAAGATCGAGGAGTTCCGCAGAGAGGAAGCTGACTGGAAGGAAATGGAGAAGGATGTGAAGCTGCGTGAAGAACTGGATGTTGCAGATGAAGCTCGTAAGGCTGATGCTGCTGCTGCTGCCAGGTTTGCTGATGCTGCTGCCAGGTTTGCTGCCGCCTTTGCTGCTGCTGAAGATGATCTCGACCATCCTCCTGGTTTCCCAGCAAAGCGCCGTCGTTAGATACTTGTGGTGATGATCATGAAATGTCTAAGTAGTTAGAACTTTAGGTGGTTTAAAGACTTGTTGTTGTTCTTGTTTTAAGACTTGTTGTTGTTCTTGTTCTTGTTCTTGTTTTAAGACATGTTGTTTGGATTACGTGTTTCAGTTTAAGACTTGATCTATGGATGAATGTTATGTTCTACTACTTACTTCTTCTGTCTGCGTAAATCGGTTTACCATTAAGAATTTATACGCCGATCGTGGATTTTCCCACTCAAACTTCACAATCGGCGTATATATATAAATTTTGTGACCGATTAAGTTTACTTGAAATTGGTTTTTTCCTGTAACTTCACAATCGGCGTATAATCATTAATTTTGTGAACGATTAAGTTTACTTGAAATTGGTTTTTTCCTGTAACTTCACAATCGGCGTATAAATATATATACATTCACCGATTTTGTACATTTGAATTTTCCTTTTTTATGTTTGTGTAAAATCGGCAGATGATTCTATTTGGAAAAACCGATTAAGGCCGATTATCAGGATTATACCTGATAATCGGCCTTGTATAAGTTAAATATACGCCGAATGTATAGCACAGAACTTTCAAACATGCTAATGTTAAACCGAAACACTTTCATACATACATTAATCATTGTTCAAAATGCAAAATACAACATATGAAAGCTCCAAAATAAGACAATCCCTTCACAAAACCAAACTTAATACTAGGCCAGGTCTACCACATATGGATCCAAGTCAACCATTACACGCTCCTTTGGGTCAATCCCGGATAATTCATTCCATCGTTTCATGTTAGGCTCGTATTTCTCCAACCATTTTGCAGAATCATTGTTGGTGAACCCCGGCCAATAAGAAAACCTACAAAGCGGAGGTAATGGACAATCTTCTTTTAACCTTAGACCGATAAAATGGATCTTGTTGATGTTGACTATAACAATTCTTCTATCCCTTAGCGCTCCACCGCACCTTGCTTCCTTTGGTGTGAATGTCATATTTGTGCCCTCACCAAAGTAATGAACAACGCAAATAAGAGCATCCGCCAAGAGATGCCCACATTGGGGCATCAACATCCAATGCCTACGCAAAGTTGGTGCTCCCCTCTCCGGGCCTTGTACGCGAGTAACCAAGTTCCTAAAACGTTCTTATTTTTCTTCCTTGTTTCCTTCCAACATCATCGAAATATAGAACTCCTTGTGTTGCACTAGTTTCACCGCCATCTTCTGCCTTAAATATTGGCATTGAGTTAGCTCACCCGCCAATCCCATATGCCCTATTTGCTCTGAAGCAACATGGAAACCACAATCTCCATCATCATCGACGTCGTCGGTGGATAATACGAAAGGACTGATGATTTGTGGTAGATTGTCAAAGTACTCCGTGAATATTGTGTAAAAAGTTCTATGAGGCCTACCAAGTGCATCCCTTGGAGTCTTTCGATCGCCAAGTGCAGATCTTAGAGTAACCACTTCACAATCTCCCCTTTCTTGATTCATGGAACCCATTTGCTTTGCTTGTTGCTTGAGTCTCTGTCTTGTGCTTGTGCTAGCTACACTCCCTTGCGAAAAAAACTTTGGACCATTTGAACGTACATCTTCCCCACTTGGTTTAGTCCCTTGCGAAAGAAATTTAGGAGCCGTTGCCTTCACATTTTGCCCACTCGCACGTCTCTTTTTCATTGACTCCCTAGGCTCGTCTTCTTTGTACCTTGCCTCCGCATATACATGTTGTGAAGGGTCACACCTTGTGGAGTCATCGTCTCTTTGGCCTCTGAGGTAATCATTCAATTCTTGCCTCTCCTTGCTTCTATCCATGTTGGTAGGAGGCCTCCTGTGGATGACCCAAGTCTATTAATACCTAATGGGCTTGATACATACTTGTTTAGGTCCATCTAGTTGGGCTTGGGTCTAGACATTTTGGGTAATCAAGAGATAAGGAATGGCAATTGTGTTAATAAGTGGTTAAAAGGGCATATGGCCACCCAAGGGTAAAGAGGATCCTCTATAAATAGGACTCTAAAGAGATCACAAAGGAGGACTTTTTGGAGAGAGAAAGATAAGACTACACATTACAAGAGAGAAAGGAAGAGAAATGAGTTAGATCGGTGCTACCTCTGAGACTCGGATCGGATTAAGAATATTACCCTATTCACATTTGGCGACCACAGGCGGAGACTGATTTCGAGTCCAGCGGAATGCAATCGGCGCTAGAAGCAATGAGCGCGCCCCAAAGGAAAGCAGAGCGAGTCCCCCTTCCAAGCGAGGACTTCGTTCTGATCGAGCACGAGCCAGCGGATAGTGACGCGGATGACGCGCAAAGGATTGAAAAGGTATCGGTAGGGGTCGTGGACGCACAGGCGGAGCCGACTCAGGAGGACGAAGGAATTGCGCCATTCGTTGACAGTAACACAAGAGACACAAGCCTCGAGGAGATGCGGCAAGTATTCGCGACTCAGGCTAAGAAGCAACAGCAATTGATGTCATTAATCAAGCAAAAGGAGGGCGCGTCTGCACAAAAAGATGCCGGACCGATCGCCGGAGTTATTGGAGAGCCAGAATTTGCCGGAATAACTGCCGGAAAAGGAAAACTCGCGCCCACCAGGAGCTTTCAACAAGAGGAGGAAGGTTTTAGCGTACCAACTGGGAGAATCTCGGAGGAAGACCTAGCTAGGTACATCGAGGAGCATTATCGAGTAGCGAAGCAAGATCACGGGTACAGTTCCCTAGACCCCCCTTATACGAAAGAAGTAGTTACTTACAGGTTCCCGCGCGATTATACATCACCAAAGTTCAAAGTATACACGGGACAAGGAAATGCACGAGAGCACTTGGGTCATTTTCTTTCGGCAATGAACCAGCATGCAAAAGATGGAAATCTATGCTTGAAAGAATTCTCGAAATCGCTGTCTGATGTTGCATACACATGGTACGACAACCTAAAACCAGGAAGCATAGCGACATGGGAGGAAATGGCGCGTCTGTTTCTCAAGAAGTTTTTCTCAGCAAAAAGGCGAGTGACATCGGTCGACTTAGCACGAACAACGATGGGGATTGATGAAGATCCTTTGAAGTACATCACGAGGTTCCGGAGTCACGCGCTCCAATTAAGTGAAGAGGTGCCCGAGGACAGACTGGTTGAGATTTGCGTGGGAAAGATGACTGCCACCCTGCGCTTTGCTTTGTCCAACTTCCAATTTCAAACTTTCGTGGAGTTAGAGGAGGCTACAGCACGACTGTCAGATTGCCTTGGAATCTTTCAACAGGCGAAGATGGAGCAGACGTGGTACAATTCTGTTAACTCTTTAAGTGCGGCCGTTACTAGCAGTGGACCTGCTCCGGGAAATAAGCGACAAGCGCCGTTCCAGCCGTACCAAGGTGCAGCGCCACAAGGGACACGAGGAGGAAATAATTCTCAGCGTCCTATCCCAGCGCCCATACCTTGCACCAAGGAGCAAATTGAAAACCTCGTCGATCAATGGGCCGCTAACGGTGAAATCAATTTGCCGCCTACTGTCGTGGATATAAATACCGTCAACAAGGCGCATGAACGATACTGTCACTATCATAGAAGGGTAAATCACTCGACCCTCAATTGTTACGGTGTGCGAAATGCATTTTGGAGAAAAGAGAGAGCCGGGGAGATAGACCTCGGGCGACAACAGATTGACAAAGATCCATTGCCTAAACATCACGCCATGATGATTTCCCATGACCCTAGAGACGAGGGATGGGCAGCATGGGAGGATTCCAAGGGAGAGGCGTGCGAGCTGTCCAGTGGGCAACAAGGCTTTGAGGGGACACACGCTGTTGCTTTCCAGTTCTCCAAGACCATCATCGCACAACAATTCTTCGATTCCCTTGGCTTCAGCGAAGACCAAGTCAGGGAGGCATCTCAGGCAATCGCCGCTATAGCAGCGGGTCACCAGGCGCTATCAAGAGGCAGGATCACCTTTGACGACAGCGATATATGCATTCCCGGGGAACACTTGCGTCCCTTGTACCTCACTGCAACGGTTAACAAGCAGCAGCTGAGGAGAGTATTCATCGACGGAGGAGCGTCATTAAACCTTGTCTCGGTGCACACCTTGGATTTATTGGGGATACCGAGAGAGGAGATCAGAGAACGAAAAACAGTTGTGCGCGGTTTTGGAGGGCACACTCAGGAATCAATTGGGGTGATATGCCTCATCATGACCATTGGGCCGATTAAAGCATCAGTGCCCTTCCATGTGTTAGACGATCACACTTCGTTTCACTTGCTTCTAGGGCGCGGATGGATACGCGACCATCATGTTGTGGCGTCTACCTATCACCAATGCATCAAGACTAGCATCGGAGGAAGAGAATACAGGGTGCCAGCCACAAGTAACCCTTTTGGACCCGAGGAAGCATACATGGCGGAGGCAGTCTTTTATCAACCAACAGGACAGGAAGGAGCGGCTATAATAGGTTTGTCTCGAACGATTCCTCTACCAAAGTGGGAAGAGGACAGTAAAATCTCAGTCTTTGATCCCGCTCGTCTGGAGATGCCCAAAGAAAAAAGGAAGGTTGAAGAAAAGGCGTCTGTATTTAGCGCTGAAAGATTGGTGGTACCGGCGGGGACTAAGAGATCAAAGGCAGGACCAGAGCCTCGTTTCCATCGTTTCACCACTCAAGACGGAGGACACATCTATAGATTATAGCAATCAGCGGAGGTGTTGTCATCCGAGCAATTGTGTGAAGCATCCACAAGCCAGGTGACATCATCTCCTGATAAGGAAGAAGAAGTAACGACGGGGTCATTACCAGCGGAAGAGCCTACAGAAATACCATCGTTAGACGAAATAGAAGAAGTTAATATCGGCGATGAGGAAGAAAAGTTGATTAAAATCAGCGCGTCACTCGGGAAGGAAGAACGTAGAAGAATGATCGAACTATTAAAAGAATATAGGGATGTCTTCGCCTACACATACAGTGAGATGCCAGGATTGGATGCAGAATTGGTCTCACACTCTCTGGATGTTCTACCCTACGCGCGCCCTGTACAACAAAGGAGCCGCGTATTTCACAAAGATGTGGCGCTAGCGATAAAGGAAGAGATTGAGCGATTAGCGGAAGCAAAATTCATCAAACCAATAAAAAACGCGCCGTGGCTAGCTAACATTGTGCCGGTAATAAAGAAAAATGGAAAAATTCGTTGCTGCGTGGACTACAGAGATTTGAACAGAGCCTGTCCGAAAGACGAGTTTCCCGTACCAAACATCGACATGCTAGTAGACGCGACTAGTAACCATCAAATGTTTTCGTTTATGGACGGGTATAGTGGTTACAATCAGATTAGAATGAACACTGTGGATGCGCACAAGACGGCGTTCCAGACACCATTCGGATGTTTCTACTATGTGGTGATGCCTTTCGGGTTAAAGAACGCGGGGGCCACGTATCAACGCGCCATGGTTTCAATCTTTCATGACTTAATCCACAGACAAGTAGAGGTGTATGTCGACGACATCGTGGTTAAATCTCGAAAGAGGGAGGACCATATCGACCATCTACGAACGGTTTTCGAGCGCTGCAGACAGTACAAGCTTAAGATGAACCCTTTAAAATGCGCTTTTGGGGTTACATCGGGCAAGTTCTTGGGTTTCGTCGTTACCAGCACGGGGATTCAAGTGGATCCAGGGAAGGCGCAAGCGATCCTTAGCATGGACAGCCCTTCCAACACACAAGAGCTTCAGAGTTTTCTAGGGAAAATATCATATATTAGGCGATTCATACCAGGTCTCGCCCAGATGATGGCCGCTTTCACCCCACTCCTGAGGAAAGGATCTACGTTCCAATGGGGGGATGCCCAGCGGATCGCTTTCGATAACATCAAGCGATGCCTAACTTGCTCACGAGTTCTCCGACCCCCGATACCAGGCGAGCGGCTACATCTCTACCTAGCATACACGACCGAAGCGATAGGAGCGCTACTCGCACAGGATTTGGGAAATGACCAACTTTTTCCTATATATTACGTAAGTCGTTTGCTGAAGAAGGCCGAGGTGAGGTACCCTCGCATAGAGCAAGCATGCCTGGCCCTCATCTACGCAGCGCAAAAGTTAAGACCATACCTGTTAGCACACCAAACGGTGGTGGTTGCCGCGGCAAACCCCATGGTTTATCTAGCGGAACGTCCATACCTAACTGGGCGAACTGCGCGATGGTCCCTTCAACTATCGGAATTCGGGTTGCACTACCAGAGACCACGAGGCGTCAGGGGTCAAGCAATCGCAGATTTGTTAGCCGCGTTCCCAGGAAGTGATGAGGCGGATATTCATGAAGACATCCCTGGGGAGGTAGCAGAGCTAGAGGAAGAAAGCATGTGGGACATGTATTTCGATGGATCGTCATATGGAACATACGGGGGAGCAGGCATCGTATTCGAAACACCTGAAACGGAGCTGCTATCGTTTGCTTTCAAACTAGATTTCGCTTGTAGCAACAACATGGCTGAGTACGAGGCATTCCTAATAGGGCTCAAGTTAGCGGAGCGGATGAAACTCCAACGACTTCACGTACATGGTGACTCAAAGCTGGTTACAAGTCAAGCGGGGGGAGAATTCCAAGTCAAAGAAGAGCGACTGGCGCCCTATCGCGCAGAGGCACAGGAGCAGATGGCCAAGTTCGTCCAGATAGAACTTGGGCACACCGGAAGAGCCATGAACAGACACGCAGATGCCTTGGCTACACTCGCGGCAAAGATCAATTTGAATGGCAAAGATGAAGGATCAATCACAGTGCACAGGCAAGAGCTGCCTAGTACATGGCTACGAGAGATGAAATTTGAAGAGGAAAACGACTGGAGGAAAGGTGTCATGAGAGAGCTCGGCAAGACAAAAGAAGAAAGATCTATATTGTTTAAAAAGCTGAAGTCTTTCGTGGTCATCAAAAGGCTGCTATACTACCGAATGGCAGGTGGGGCTTTAGCGCGATGCATAGGGAGTCAAGAAGCGACGGGTCTCTTGGACAAAGTCCATCGAGAAACCTGTGGACATTCAGGAGTGGTTCCGCTATACAGAAGGATACAAAGGAAAGGGTATTACTGGCCCGAGATGGCAACACAAGCTGCGACCTTGCAGAACAATTGCGCGGAGTGCCAATCACCACCCCAACCGTCGGAAATTTGCACAGTCGAGGAATTGGACTGGAGGCAGCCGTACTTAAATTATTTAAAGAACGGATCGCTCCCGGGAGATGAAGTAGAAGCTTCGGTGATAAAAAAGAAGGCAGCGCGTTTCTTCATCAATGAAGGGGTATTGTACCGACGGAGTTTCAACAATGACGCCTTAAGGTGTTTAAGCAATGAAGAAGCGCGAACAGTGATGACCAAAGCACATGAAATGGAACATCAAGGAAAGCGCAAATTATTTGTGCATGTTCACGATGGTGGATACTACTGGCCAACCATGGAGGCAGACACAGCAGATTTTGTAAGGAAGTGCGAGATCTGTCAACTCCACGGGAATGTCATCCAAGCGCCACACAAGGGATTGCACAGTATAGTCGCCCCGTGGCCTTTCCATAGCTGGGGTTTAGACTTGATTGGTCCTATAAGCCCTCTATCTTCAGGGAGGCACAAGTACATAATCACAGCTACGGAGTACTCAACTAAATGGGTAGAGGCATCACCTCTGCGGAATTATGAAGGAGAAACTATCGCCGCGTTTATCAAGGAATACATCATCTGTCGTTTCGGCGCGCCGATGATCATCCGCTCAGACAATGGTACTTCATTTATCAACCAAAAGGTGGCAGACCTATTAGCCAAATATTGCATCAAGCAGCATGCATCGACTGAGTACTACCCACAAGGGAACGGATTGGCGGAATCCACCAACAAGACATTACTTAGGATCCTGAGCAAAACCGTTCATGACCATCACAGAAGCTGGCACGAGCAACTACCTCTGGCGCTTTGGGCCTATAGGATCTCCAGGCGAAGTTCAACAGGGGTGTCTCCTTACTCCTTAGTATATGGAGAGGATGCCATCCTACCAGCAGAAGTGGCGGTGCCCTCAGCCAGAATAGCGGCGGCTAGTCGCGCGGAACCTGATGATGTAGGCAGAATTGCACATCTCGATGCGCTTGCTGAAAAAAGAGCAAGGGCAGAAAACTTTGCTGAAGCTTACAGAGCCACCAAGGCGCGGCATTATAACAAAAAGGTGATACCGCGCTCCTTTGAAGTCGGGGATATCGTATTAAAAATCGCAAAGCACGTACAAAGGAAAGCCAAAGCGGGGAAATTTGCAGCCAATTGGCGCGGACCATATATCGTGCGAAAAGTTGCAGAGAGCGGCTACTACTATCTCAACCACATGAATGGTAAGGAGATTAATACCCCGATTAATGGTAAATGGATCAAATTATACTATGCATAAGAGGATAAGGACAGAGGATATTGGTGATAACTCCTTTATTTATTTATTTTTTTTTCTAAATGTAAAAGCAAGAGAAATACATGCTTGTTCTTCTAAGATCAAATTATTTATGGGCATTGAAAACCCAAAGGGTATGATAAACACAATCACCTCAGGAGCGCACTGAACACGCGTCCTTTATAACAAAATCGACTTTTGAGAAGGGCACTGAGCACCCTGGTCGGTTGGGCACCGAAAACCCATGAGGAGCGCACTCGAACACGCTGCCTCAGGAAGCGCACCGAACACGCTTCCTTTTGTATTGGAACACGCTCGGTGGTATTACGCCGGATACGCGGCCACTCTAAGACAGGCGTTATACCAACTGATCATACAACACGTTTATTGGAACACGCTCGGTGGAACGCCTGATACGCGACCACTCTAAGACAGGCGTTATACCAACTGATTAATCTACACTACTTATCACACTATCAGAACATACTCGGAGGATTGCCTAACACGCGCCCTACCAGTAAAGAGATTTAGCCCACGAGGCACATAAACAAAACATACTCGGAGGATTGCCTAACGCGCGCCCTACCAGTTAAAGAGATTTAGCCCATGAGGCATATAAACAAAACATACTCGGAGGGTCGCCCAACACGCGCCCTACCAGTAAAAGAGATTTAGCCCACGAGGCATATAAACAAAACATACTCGGAGGATCGCCTAACGCGCGCCCTACCAGTAAAGAGATTTAGCCCACGAGGCACA
>JAJJMA010211384.1:0-12952 GCA_023529015.1 Papaver nudicaule | reverse complement strand
TGTCGCCGTTTTTTTTATAACTCCCAAACGCTAACGAATTCGGAGCTGATTTTTGGGGGGGCATATTCTTCTTATAGAGAATTTTCCTACCAAAAATGAGCGCATCCCGACATGTATAGAACCACCATCTACCAATTGTGGTTTTAACCGTTGAATCAAAAAACTAACCAACGGTTAGTTTTCAAAGGGGTAGAAGGTGGTACTATACATATCGGAATGCACTCATTTTTGGTAGGGACATAAATCTCTACAAGAACAACACACCACCAAAATATTAACTTCAATTTCGTTGTCGTTTGAGAGTTATCAAAAAATCGGCGACACAATGTGAATATAGTGTCATTTTAACTATGTCATGGGATCTCCCTAAAAAAAGATTAATCTTTTAAAGAGGTGTTTATTAACAAACAAAGTCGACTTTGAAAAAATGTATAACCAGGAGTTTTTCTTTTTGGGACTTCGTATATGCATGTTTGAGAAAGACAACTTTCGTTGTTAAACCAGGTTGAAGAAATACGTGATAAACTCAAACATATACGTGGGATGTCTGTGAAGAGTCTAATTCTGTAAAAAGTATCAAATTTGATGAAAATATAATGAACATAAAATGGTGATATTAATTTCTTTGAAAAAAAAAACGGGGAAAAGCGACAAATCGATCAATATATTATTATTAGTGTCAACCTATGCTTGAATATGCGCAACATACTTTGAAAAATAGAAAAAAAATAACATTGTAAAAGACGAAGTAAATAATGATGTTAGAAGAACGCAATGGTGGTTGATGTCTAAGAACTGCAACGCTTGCCATTTTCGTAGAGCAAATAATGCCAACAGACTTTGAGATATACATTTTTTTACTAGACCACAATTTTCAGAAATGGAATTAGAGTAATTTGGACCTCATCTCGTCACCTGTCATTTCTTATCCGTGTAATGCCTTACTAGCCTATTGGTTCAAAGTTCAAGCCCAACTAATAATTGGACAGGAGACTCTTAGTTACCAATACTTTGAGCATATATAATCAAGGAGCCAAGGATACTGGGAACAAAATATAGTTTACTGCAGTTCAGTTTTTTATTAGTTATGCTACTGATTAACATAATGATGAAGACACGTAGAATTACAAATACACAATAAGATGGTTACATAACAACATGAAGAAATGACAACAGTGACTAAAACACCACACACACTAAACGAATACCGATCAATCTACAAAATTGCAGATACATATACCGATCAAAAACGAATATATCATCATCTTCCTCTCAAATTTGAGATATCCAACAATTGATTACATCAAAAAAATCGGATACAGTTAATCCAAAATTTAATTTAACCCACAACAAACGAAGTAATAAAAATAAAGTATTTTTTTCTAGCAAAATGAATGACTTAAAGGTTATCTTCGGTGCTTATCATCAGGGACTGCACATTCTGAAAGGAATGAAAAACCAACTAGCCTCCTTGATACAAATCACGAATGCTCGACAAGATACTCATGAGTAAGTGCTCAACATGATACTAAACTAGCCAGTAGTGCCTGTTTCTGCATGTAAGTTTTCAGTTGAGAAGTACCTGTTATACATTAACATCTTTTCAATCCATCCTTTAAATTAAAACTAATTTTATCATACTATCACAACCTTAAACTGAACATCCCTCTTACTAACCTGACAACATAGATAAATATTAGTTTTGCTCAACGTAGGATCACTGCTACATAGACCCGAACAAGTGCCCAAATTGGTATAGCCCCGAATTAAAACAACATTAGATTGTGCATGAATGGATTTGTTTCCAAGAGAATCAAACTTCAGTGTGGGTTGTGTAGCTAGAACTAAAGTTGTCGCCAGTTAGCTACATCACTAACTAAATCCGGTCGGAGATCCACAATATGGATTGAGATGTGGACTTGTTTTAATTAGCCTTATTCAACCAACCATCTACAAACGTTATTTATCCTTTCAAATGGCAACATGATTAACTAATGAGTTATATGTGCCAAAATCATTGTACGTAATATACTAGCGACCTGAATTCAATACTCATCAGCACCAAGTTCTTTAACAATAAAAAAAAAAAACTTTTAAATAGGTGTTTATTTACATTCAAAGACGACTTTACAAAAATATACAACTAAGATTTTTTTTTTTTGAACTTCGCATATGCATGCTTGATTCAAGAAATACAACTTTCGTTGTCAAACCTTGTTAAAGAAATCTGTGATAAATTCAAGTGCATATGTGGGATGCATGTGAGAAGTCCAATTCTATAATATGTATTTCGTAAATTCTCTTTGTTTCGTTGCTAATTGTAAACTTATTCTGTGATTTTAATTGGCCTAGGAAACAATGAAAATTATGGACAAGATCTGTTATCCTTTGGAAGAAACATATTGTCAAAGTTGACATCAACTGGCTCTACACTAGGTTTAACTCGATGTATGAAGCAACCGACTTGATTAATAAGATTAATGGGAGAGGGTTGGACAATTTAGGTCCATTAACATATGATAATTATGCAGCTCTTTCATTGAGTTTGCATCAGGGTTTTAAGCAAAGTGATGCCTTAGTTGCATTGCATCCATGGTTTGGTATAGTCACCAAGGTTTGACGCTTTTATGTGATATGGGGGAATATCTAGAGATTGTTTATCATTTGAAATCAAGCCACTATACTACTACGTCTTCTTTAGAGCCTGAATTTCAAAGATTCATCGACGACTTGAAGTTGTTGGATGTTTCTAATTGGATGGATTATGTTGAACCAAATGTAATTCAACGTTGTTGTCAAACATCGAAATTTCAGTCGCGGGGTGATGAGCGCTCTATTATGGGGCTTATTAGATGTGTGTGCAACGCCAAAACGCATTGGAGTTGGTTTAAGGAACATATCACGGTAATTGTTCATCTTTTCTATTTCATTTCATTAATTATGTGATGTTCTAAATTAATATGTGGTTGTGTTTCCAAATTATGTTATTGCAGGATACTCTTGCGGCCAAAGTGGATTGTCTCGACTATTTCAAGAAGTATTGTCCTCATCTCGTGATGCATATCTTCAATTGTTTGCATCTCAACTTCAGTGAGTTAGCTAGAGTATCCGATCCTTCATTTGCTCGATTTCTTGGGACATACCTTTCTTAGGAGACGCCAATGAAGATTGTGGCCAAGGTGCTGAGTTTTTTTTCTGTCCCAATGATCTCATCCAGGAAGAGTGGAAGATTAGAGCGGACCACCGTTCAAGCCTGATGATTGTGTGTTTTATCTTTCCTATTTGTTTCAAGGTGAACCAGTACAGTTTGGGTTTTCATCTTTGTAGTTGGTTTTCAATGAAGCGTCTAGTTATGTTTGAAATTTATTTTTCTTCAAAAAGGGTGAATGTTGTAATCCCCCTAGGTTTGATACCTTTCCATGCGTGTGAGTAGATGTATTAATTTGTACTCTCTTTTTAAGCCACTTGATGCTTAGAAGTTATTCTTTCGGTGTAACTTTCAAATAACATTAATATTAATTGTAGTTTATATTTATTAAAATTTGTAGTTAACATCACCAAACCTTGTATCATAGCTAGTCAACTATTCATACTTCTTCAACTCTAGTAGACTCTTTGTTGGGCTAATTGTTTGTTGTTGTGCTACTACAAGACTAAACTCTCTGTCCGACTATCACATACAATTACTCCATCTTATACTATAAACGAAGGCAACTTGTAAGATGTAAAAGCCATGAGTGAAAGCCTCATCCTCTCAACTAAGTATGCCAAGTTTCATATCAAAGCTCCAAAATCTTAAGGTTATTAGAGCAAGGGCTATGGGTCTTTCAAAATAAAAGACTAACTGTTTCATCTTGAAAGAGTGGCATCAAATCACCTAATTTGATGTTACCATGGATAGAATTACCCCCACTTACCCCAAATCTTTCATAGGGTTTTTCATATGAAAGTGTTGTAGAAAGTGTAGTATAAGCGTCAACCGCTTGTGAAGAAACGTCAAAAAATTAGCCGCTTGTAATGAAAAATGCATCTTATTTGATGAAAACATAATAAATATAAAAAAGTTATATTAATTTCTTATGAAACAAAAAGAGAGGAAGAAGCGACAAAATCAAACAATATTTTATTATTAGTGTTAATCTATGCTTGAATATGCGCAAAATACTTTGAAAAAAATGTAAAAAAATAATATTGTAAAAGGCAAAGTATGAGAAGTTGCTTCTGTGAAGGATTAAATTCAGCTTTCTTGAAACTTTGAGAATTAGATGAAGTATGAGAAGTTGGATTATGAAAATTTCAGGAACTTGATGAATTTCCAGCATGAAAATTTGGGGAGAAAGGTTACTTCAAACTAGGATTGGATGCAAGGTTAACTTTTTTGACATAGAAAGCTGAGTTTTTACGATCAACAACAATAGAAGAGTAAGCCTCAACTTTTTGCTCTTACAAAAAAAAATCATGATTGAGCAATCCAGATATGAGTTCAGAGAGTGGAAGAGGCGGTTCTCAATGTTGAACACACAACAATGTATATAAACTCTTTCTAAAACTTTTAAAGCATACATTACCAAATCAGAATCGAGAAACGGTTCACTGATTTGAGCAAATGAATCAACAATAGTCTTCAATTGATGTAGAAAATCCTAACCATTGAAGTACCTTTCTTTATAGAATGGAGTTGAGATCTGAGCATATATTCTCTTGTAAAGAATTACTCAGTGAATAACTTTAAAAAAAAGTTAACCATTTTTCTCTTGTCGATTTCATGCCAAGAAGTTCAGAAGATAAAGATTTATCAAATACTGTTACATTAATACAAGTACAAAGAAACGTATCAAACTACATCCACTCAAAGTAGCACTTGAATATTATTTATCAACACGATAAGACCATCGACTAATGCAAAAATATTTGTACAAGTTTGAACAAGAGAACTCATCTTTTCAAACAACATAGTTTGAAGAATCTAGTTTTACAAAGACAAACTTAGAGATATTTTGAAATGGAAAGATAAATTATCTCTGAAATCCATTAAGATTGTAAATTTGTTGGTGTTGTTGTTGAAGAGGAAACTGTTGAAATTATGGTAATTGTTGTTGTTGGTTTAACCATTATTCACATAGTTGTTGTTGCTTCAAAAACTTTGTTGCTAAAGTTGTTGTATAGAAGATTGTGGTGGTGGTGTCTGATGATGATTTTGTGGTGTTAATAGTTGTCTTTGATCATTGTTCACCAATGGAATATTGATGTGATTTGCAGTGGGAGAAAAAGAAGGTAGCGAGTTTCGAGTGGTCCTAACCATTTATATGGCGTTCGTAGTTGCAGGTTTAATGACTTTGATACCATGTAAGAAACGTATCTGTATTGAAAGTCAAATTCAAAAAATCAATACGTGATTTAATCTTTATAAAGATAAGACTCAACAGAACACATGAATCAGTGAAAGAGTTAACCAACTGTAACAGAAAATTTCGTTATACCTAATAGTTAGTACAACCTGCAAACAGATGGAAGAAAAATATTGGTTCTAACAAAAACATACATATCCTGGACCACAGTTGATAGCATTAATCTGATGGGCACTTATTTCAATCCCCTATCCCCCTCCTCTATGGATAGGATTGGAATGTCCAAGGTGGAATAAAGTTTTATTTTCTGATTTTGGGGCCTCTTTTGATAGAGAGACCTCTATGATAAGAATCATCAGATAACTGTAGGGGGATAAAACCGTCGAGACACGTGTCAGGATCTGGAAGCCAGAGTAGGATAACAAGTGAAGAATTGTGAAGTATGGAATAGAAACCAAGAGGATCTGGTACTTCTGTGACTTGTCGTAATCGAATATTTGGAAAGATGCACGTGTAATGGGAAACAGCCTGGAAGATTTCGAAGAGGGAAAAATCGACACTAGAAAGCTCGAAATCCTCGACTGGTGATCTCGGAGACAAGGTATCGATATAGCAACTACGTCGAAGACATTTTGAGGGCCACCGACTTACTCGACAACCCCTGACACCACCACGATTGAGTATTTCGTCTTATTAGGTATAATCCACTCGCAGTTCAGCCTATAAAAGGCGAGCTCGAATTTCATTGTAAGGGTTGGATTTTTGATAAGTCTTGGGGCGTTTAAGTGGGATTAGGTTAGCATCAGTCTCTTCGGGTCCTTAAACACAACATCCATGTAGTTGTAATCAGTGAAATACTTTGTTTAATGAATGCTTTAATCTTCATCCGGTGTTCGAATACGTTTTAGTCTATCTCGATATTGTTCTTTGCTTATCTCGTTTCGTGCTAATCACTAGGTTAACTCTCCAACTAGTATACGCAAGTTATAATCTAATGGTTGTTAGTTATAATGTCTCTAAGCAGATTTTATACCGACACAGTTTGGCGCTAGAAACATGGACTGATTAAAACAACTTAGGTTTGCATGTGTCTTTAGTGGTTTTCAAATTTTTCAGAAATTTTTTTCTCAGGATTTTCAAGATTTTTTCTTTCCTTTCTCTATTTTCTTCTTATTATAAGCTCCACTATCTTAGGTATCTAAAGATCTTGAGCTTTAGTATACTTAAGAATTTCGAGCAAATCATTATAATGATAGATTGATTTTTTTCAAGGAATATAAGCTTTGAAACACAAAGATCTAATCAAGATCTACAAAAAAAAAAAATCCAACAAAGATTTCACAAAAAGATAAACAAAAATAATTCACGCAAAACCTTGAAAAAATGGTTTATCGGTTCGAAATCCATTATTATAATTTCCAGAAACTACCCCTAAAATCTTGTATATGATTCATGTTACTGAAATTAGTTAGGGGATATTTTAGGGTTTTCCTTATCAGGTCTACATCAGGAAAGTAGTTTCGTAACCTTTAGAGCTAGTGGTATCTCAAAACAGTTAGAAAGAATAGTCACAAAAGGTTTTTTAGGCCAGAAAACTAATTGGGTCGTACGTAAACATAAAAACCTCCTATAGCAGAGTCAGTTACAACAAACACAATATATGTCAGACCTTTAGAGCACAAATAACAACTGTGGACCTCACTTGTCGGCTACATCTTGCAGGGTCGCTTTCACAAAATATAGGACGTCAAGGTAACACATCGAGATGGAACCGCAAGACAAAGCTACACTACACCCTATCTATTGTAACTCAATAGTACATTCGAGAAAAAGCATGAACTCACAAAGCAACGTAACAGGGGAGAATACACAAAAAAGACAAAGATGGAAAGAGATAATGTTAGTCGAGGAAGCAAGGAAATTTGAGCCATGGCAGTTAGCACCAGTATATTTCTCAGCAGAAGATATTCCCGAAGACGGTTCGAGCAACACTCCTTTGGTAATAACTACTCCCTCCGCCCCATTTTAAATGTCCGCTTTGACTTAGTAAAAAAAAAAGGAGATTATATGAATTTCTTAGTATACCATTATTAAATGTCATATTGTTGCTAAAATTAGAAAATACAAAATTTATTAATTAAATTATATAGAAGTGAAAACTATATTTGTAAGTAGGTAGTAATAAAGAGAGAATAAATGATGATATTTTTTTTATAATTATATGAGAAAAAGAATATTTACAATTAAATTAAATATTTTTGAAAATTTTCTTTTTGGAAATTTTATCAAACTTTAAAAGGAATGGAGATAAAATAAAAAAATATCAATAAATTTGTTTCCCGTTTGTATATTTATTCTTCAAGATTGTTAACTTGGGGCCCACTGAAAATGAAATTATATTATAAAAATATTAAGGGTATATTTGCGTGTTTGTTGAAAAAATACAGATATAATTAGAAGTTGGTCACATTTTTGAGACAAACGAAAATAGTAATTAGGACATTTAAAATGGAACAGAGAGAGTACAATCGTAAACAGAGAATTAATATCAAAAATATTGATTGATCCGGGAAGCTCCGTGATGTTCTCTTCAGAATAGCTTGCAAGCAATTATAAAAAGGAGGGGATACCGAGATACACCACCAACTTTTGAATTTCGTGAACCTAATTGATTATGGTTGTTTGAACGATCTCACAAATCAATATTCAAACAACAACCTGGGTATAGTCTAGAGAACCAAACCCTATCAAGAACGTGTTCTCGTAGATCTCAAGAGAGATGGATTCACTCAAAGGTTATGAATCAACAAACTAGCAATTACTTCAATTATATAGATCAGAGACAATATAATGCGGAAGGAAAAGTAATGCAAGACACCATAATTTTGTTAACGAGGAAACTGCAAACCAGCAGAAAAACCACGGGACCTCGTCCAGTTTGAACACCCTGAGTATTAAGCGAATACAGACGCTAGCCTACTCTCAAACTTTGGACTGAAATGTATCGAGACTGAATTAACCCTACAAGCAGTCCATCTACCAATGTGCTCCTACGTCTCTTGGCTCCCGCAGAAACCTACGTACTTGATTTCCCTAGTTGACGTCCTTTACATGCCTATGAGTTGCTCCACTTCCCTTCGTGAAGACTAGAGCTACCCTACCTCTAACAGGACGCCTAAAAGTATCCAATTGATTAAACAAGAATACAATTTTGATTTCCTTTAGACTTAGAATCAAGGTTAATGGAAATCGGTTTTTACTGAATAGGGCTTATTGATATAGCCTAAACAGTTTTACCTCCTAATAACGCTTGACAAACTTGGATTAAACCTAGTTCGTGAATATGCGTTATGGAACTTCTAGGGTTTACGATACACGATCTACCTTACGAAGTTTCTATCAAATCTTGGTCGTGATAAGATTGAAATAATTCAATCGACACAAGATACAGGTTCGGGAATTTAACTTCCGACCTGTGCTTCACGATCCTCAAGTGAAGTCTTTCAATAGTCTTAGTCCAAGAAAAGGACTTCAAGATGACGACCAACCTTTATGCAAGGATACACAGATGTGTAGAGGATTGGAATTGTATCTTGCAGAAGGTCATCTATTTATAGTGATCATCAAGAGAGGCTTTGCTTTAAAGTTAAGAAGAGTAGGGCTCAAGAAAGTTCCGGATCTTAAAAGTCCATAGCTTGAATACCCAGTCTCAATCTTCTTCTAACCTTTGGTTAAGACTAATGGTCATAGGAAGACTCACCTTAATAGAAGGATGGAAATTTAGGTTCAAGCTAGTTGTACATTGCGTGGATTAAGTAGTTGAATTCCATGGGCCAAGCAATGTCTAAGTTCGAAAACTAAACAAACCCAACCGAAAACTTCAATGGAAGTTTTCCATGGCTTATATGAACGCGTACATAGAGCATGTACTTTGGAGTTCAGGAGAAACAGAGAACTCGTATGAACGCGTACATGAACACGTTCATATACAACGCTCGTTCTCAAGGATGCATTGTGCAACATGTGTACGCGTTCATGAACGCGTAGACTGTTGAGGTCATTTCATGAGACAACTCAACTTACTCTCCTTAGGCATATGGTCACGAATGTGACTAATGCGAAAGGGTATATTCCACTTTAAAACCTTCGGATCATATAAACAACATCATAGACTATTTATATGATAGAATGGCAAATACGAAACATGGAAAGGAAAAACCTTTCTAACCTTTAGTGAGGACGTTATGATTTATAAAGTAGTAAGCTCCGGTCTTCATCTTCAACGGTCTTCGTCTCGATTACCTAAAATTATCCTAGTCCGAGTTGTAGAGTAAACTTATCAAGGATTGTGTTTTTGTCATCTAAACTTGGCAACTGACTTGAGATAGCAATATCAGTGGGTTCAACCGAGCAGTGCTCTAACAATCTCCCCCTTTGTCAATTTTAGTGACAAAACCAATCTTACATATGGATTCAAAAAGTAAAATCTTTTATCCCTAACCATAATGTACTTGATCTTCTTATAATCTTCAACGTCTTCAAATAAGAGTGTTCCTGCAAGTGAAGATTCAAGGTAGAGATAACAAACTTCAAAGTCACCACACATCTTGGTTCTAGAAGGACATAGTCCAACAAGAGTTTGTTATGAAATTGAGTAGTATATAAAACTTGTAAAAATATTGCATCGATTCTTAAAGATACTACACAATATGATATGTTATCCCTCTCACTCAATACACTAACCTTTGCTTTGACATGACAAGTACAACAATTTTACTCCCCCTATGACAATGCTGTAGACATTTGTCGTAGTAGATAGAAAGATTTTACTCCCTGTTTTTACCTGAAAAACATATGTACCGTCTCTGGGTACTTTTGTAGTGCTCGAGATCAAAATCGAACAAGACGAGCCTAAACCAAGTCAATGGCCGTTCACGTCTTGCTTCGGTCACAGAGAGGATGAGGTTGGTCTAGGGAGGGAAACAGTGAAAGAAACTTGAGATCAGGTTGAGGATGTGTGTTTCTGGGTGTGAGAGTTCAAGATCACCGTCGTGAGGGTGACAGGAGATCTCCAAGGCTAGAAGTGTGTTGAATTGCTCAGGTGTTGGCTCTGAGGCTCTAGTGTATCCAAGTGTTCTGAATGTTCTGCCTTGGAAGATATAGGAAGCCCCTATTTATAGTGTTGAACTCACCCTGATCTCTCGACATAGAAGGTGGGAGTCGTGGAAGAGTGGAGGAGTGGAGAACATGAGTTGGTTTCCGTAACTACTTGAGTTGTGTAGAACATGTCCACTCGCGCCATCTTTGTATAACTGCCCATCATCTCCATCAGTTTCTTCCTAACTGTCGTAGACCGCCAGACCAATACCCCTAAAGTTATCCCCCCGTGTGATATTTTGATATCTCGAATAGTATGCAGATATTGCATGGTTGCGTTGAGTTTGAACAGCGGTGTGTAGCTATGGCTCTATGGCCAATGCAAGTGTGGCGCTAGAGACATATATGTTGGTTGCATGACAGCAGCTTGGCCATTGGCCAAGACTAGGGATTTCATGGTGCCATGGCCTAGGAGGCCACGACCTTGGCTACTGGCCAAGGCCAGCTGTTTGTGGCGCCATGGATTATGGCGTCATGGCCTAGGAGGCCACGGCCTTGGCTACTGGCCAAGGCCAGCTGTTTGTGGCGCCATGGATTATGGCGCCATGGACTAAGAGGCCACGGCCTTGGCTACTGGCCAAGGCCAGCTGTTTGTGGCGCCATGGGTTATGGCGCCATGGGATAGGAGGCCACGACCTTGGCTACTGGCCAAGGCCAGCTGTTTTTGGCGCCATGGGTTGAGGCCACGGCCTTGGCTAGCTACTGGCCAAGGCCAGCTGTTTGTGGCGCCATGGATTATGGCGCCATGGCCTAGGAGGCCACGACCTTGGCTACAGGCCAAGGCCAGCTGTTTGTGGCGCCATGGGTTATGGCGCCATGGCCTAGGGGGTCACGGTATACGCAATACATTCATATAGATAATCAATTAAGATCAAGCATTGCAATCATTAATTAAGATTTTAATTTAATAACCTCTATTAATTGATGAAAAGAAAACATGGAAGTAGTACAAGCAAAAAAAATGCTTAAATCAATAAGATGACTACTTCTAGCATAGTGATTACCCAAACCCTAAGGAAAATACAAAAAGCTTTTTAATAAGGAGTTAACTATGCTAAGAAAAGACTGACTTAATATCAGAGCCAGTATCTTCTTCAGGGTTCTTTTCCGGTTCACTTGAACTGTTGAAGTCATCATCTTTCTTGAACACGTAGTGAACGTACTTAGCTTCAGTATCTCCATCAGAAATATTGTTAAACATATTGTTCAAGTCATCCTTAATAACTGACATATATATATGTTGCCAATTTATGAATCTCAGTTCCCAGTAATTACATGTTGTTAACAATGTCAACAAGTTGGATTTTGAAAGCTTCAAACTCTTTTAGAAAGTCGTGAATGACTTCTGCAGAGATCACGGTGTCATCTTTTACATCTTGATGATCATAGGCAAAGTAACTATTTTTTGTTGCATAGATTTCTTGAGAATCAAGAGTTCCACAATAGCATCATCAAGAACAGTTCTCTTCTTTTTCCTTCCAATCCCAACACTATCCATAACTTTGCAAACTTCTTCCATATTATTTCGTGTGACACTACGAGTAATATGTCTCATGGTTTATAGTGAACAAGCTTGAACGTGATTTTCAAGTCCGAGTAGGTGTGGTATTTATAATATCTCAAAGATGAGATAATAAAGGAATTTGACAAGCATAAGGTTTTTATCAAGGAAGGACGGTTCTGAAACGAGCATATTCACGTTCTGGAATTTTCCGGAAGAAAATACTTCTTCTTTATGTTTCCGAACGGGTTTGGCAATCCTCAAGGATGTTTGGGTATTTCACAAAGAGATGCAATAAAATTGGATGTGCGTGCCCATATTGAAAGAATTAATGTATACCCAAAATATCTAACAATAGATTCTTATTTAATTCCTTTATTCTTTGCCAAAGGTTTTTTTAAGTTTATATATAAACATTATGAAAGATTTTCATAGATCTCTTAACTTCGGCTCATAGTTATCCTCATGGATCCTGGTCTCGACTCTTGCCTTAGGAGCCAGAGGCAGGGAGGTTATTAGAGATAGATGACGAGGCGTTGATACTCACATCAAGTCATTACATTTTGGACTTTTTTTAATATGGATGTGATAGCACCTTCTGATGAAAGTTGGCTCACTGCAGTTCAGGAGACGTAAGGAATAGGTTCTCATAAGATGTGTTAAGGACAACCATTTTGGGAATTTTTACAGCCCTTGAGACAGTAATCTCTTAATTAATATCACCTTTATTGAAGCAATCTCAACATGTGATTACATATTATGATTGGCATACTTAGGAATTTTCTACAAGAATTATTGTATGTAATACCAAGGTCCTACTTGTATTGATCAATAAGACACAAAAGCACAGACTGTGAGACAATTTAATCCTTGAAGATATCCTTTTTCTAATTGAACAGATGTGTTCTAATAAAATATAGAGTGTGAATACTCACACAAATGTTTC
>JAJJMA010211373.1:0-15263 GCA_023529015.1 Papaver nudicaule | reverse complement strand
TTTTTTTTTTTTTTTTTTTTTTTTTTTTTTTTTGATCGTGGGTTAGGGTCGGGTTTATGCAACCCTAGTTGATTAGAATTATTGATTAGATTCTAATATAATATTATATTCTCTAATCTAAATTATCTAATATATTATAATACTCCAGCAGAAACAAATAAATTCTTATATTTCTATGCTTGGTTAAAGATATATACTCATTACTCTCTAATCTCTTCAGTCTTCTCTTACATTTCTAAAAGCTTCTCCAATGGTCGTTGTGTGTGGTTCCTACGTGGCAATAAAATCTAGACATCATATATCCTCTTTTGCCTTAATTTTTCCTAAAAGTTGGGGAGAATTTTTTTTGATCTCCAACCCTCCTGTGTTTAAACCCTCATTTTATTTAGATTTTATTTTATATATTTTATTTTTGGTACTAAAAATCATCTTTGATAAATAAATTTATGAAAAAGTTGACGTGGATGGGAAGACATCCTCTATCTCAACCTCTACATCTAGAGGTTGAGATAGAGGATGTCTTCCTAAAATCATGGTATATTTGTTATAAAAGTGAGGGTTGGAGAATGATTTTAAGAAAAATGGAAGTGGATCCTACGTGGATTTAGACTTTTTTTCCCCACAAACAATCCATTGGAGAAGCTCTAATAAAAAATTTATCTTATTTTATCGATGGCTATCTCACTTTTTCGCAGAATCGAATTACATCTTCACCTAATCAACGTATATCATCTTTGGATTTAATTTTTAGTTTAATTTTTGAATTCCATTTAGATTTTATTTGAAACCCTCTAGTTGTGATTAGATTCTAATTGGGTCAAAACCAAAATAAAATCCGACCCCGACCGAGCAGAAGCGGGCCAGTCCAAAACTGAACCGAAGCTAGGCCTGTCTAGTAATGGTTTGAAAATCCAAACCGCTCTATGCACGGTTACGGTTATCAAAACCGAGCCGCCCGCCCGATGTGCAGCCTAGCCAAGTTCCAAGTATACACTTAGAAAATCTGAGTTGACCCAGTAAAACTCGTCCAAAGTAATAAAACCGCTTGATCTGGTCGATTCAGTAACACACCGATCCAGGATACACTTTGAAAACGATGCGCACAAAAATAAGAAAGAGAATGAATTTCGAATGGTGGTGGCTGGCTGGTTGTTGATACCGTTGTTTGCTCCTTAGTATTGTCGCGACTCTCTCTTTCGTCTTTTGACTCTTTTTGGTTCCAAATCTAGGGCAAGAAGAATTAAAACAAAAAATCGAAGAAGGTAAGGTTTCTCATCTTGTCTTGTTAGTAGACAATTTCCATCTTTGAAACAAAATCATTTCGTTTTTTCAGTAGAACAGAAACTTGACCTAGATTATATTCCAACTAATTTTTGTTAATTCCTTAACCGATAACCTAGTTTCGGCCTTTTTCTGTTTCAGAAGTGGCGATTAACGGGAAAAGGAGAAGTGAAAATTGGTAGTGAATTTCATTTTACTGGTAAACTTAATGGTTTGATAACGGAATGCTACACATTGTTAAATGGCGGAATATGCAGCTATACCGTCATGTGCTAAGCTACAGCTGCTGACAAGCTATCATAAACTGAGCCAGCTTATACCTAGAAATTCATGTTTCACAACAGTGGAAAGGTCCTCATCTCGGTATGAATCATTTCTAACTTACTATTTATCTTTAACTTGCTCCTAGTTTGCGGTATTTGTGTAACATTTCCCCCCACAATAGGTCTAGATGCAAATCAGTAAACCAGTTTCTTTGAAATCCAAGAACTACATTTATCTCTATTTACGTTTACAATTTCAAACCTTTATGATATATTATGCAAGTGCTGACTACCACGAACAAAGATGTGGGAATGATAATGAATAGGAAAATTAATAATAAAACAGATTTTGCTTCTGTTGTAGAAGGTCCTCGTACAAGAACTGTGGAGTAACTTCTCATTCTCCGGCATGGAAAGCATATGGTCTGAGTAGCCCTATCATTTTAAAGGGATGTTTTCATGTAAAAGAGAGGCCAGCGAGGTGTTGTTGCCTTGGGTTGATAAATTCGGAAATTGCACCTTTCAGTGGTGTATTTATTGTCGATCAAGTACTTCTAACGGCCACTGTAATCCTTGCATATATGGCTGGAGTAGTTCCTTCAAAGAATGGTTACTTAAATTCCAGAAAGAAGGTCTCAGATCGTGATGTCGCTTTTGATTCTACCTCTTCTGGTAGGTAAGGGTAAGCAACTTGAGCAGGGCATGAATGACAGTTTGTAAATATCTACATGATGAAATTTGTGTATTCTTACGTTTCTGTTTGCAGTACAGTGAAGAGTGATCCCCAGGTAGATGTAGAGTTTGCTTGGACTGAAGTGAAAATGAAGCTTATTGGTGCCCTTGATGCTGCTCAATATAACAGTAATCTGGATAGTGGAATTTCCGAGCGCAATAAGCTGAGTGCGAAACATCCATTAAGCTTATATGCCCTCGCTGAAGCTCCCAGGTTACGCTTGCTCTTGATTACCTTGCAACGACTCGAGAAAGAGGCAGGCACTGTCTCTTTATCCCATCGTCTCTTTTTTCACATCACATTGACTTGTCCACTTTGATTTTGACATTTATTGGATACCATGTCTAACTAATGTTGATAAACTGTTGATAAAGGCACAAAGCAGCTCGGATAGCTTTTGAGTCCCTTGACATTTTTATATTCTCTGTCTAACTAATAGTTTCCTGTATTTCCAGGTCAATAGCATCTCAGGCAGCTGTGGAGAAATTGGAAGAGATGATCGATTAGCAGAAGTCTCAAGAATTATACAAAAATCCAATCTAGTGGTTTTTGATACATGGCTAGAGCATGAACTCTCTCTGGAAAAGAGGAAACACGACAAGGTACGTTGTCCACTGGGAAAGTTTACTATTTGCTTAAAGCCATAGATTAAGCTAATTAAAAATGAATAGTTTAATTTTTGTTCCAGGATATATTTCCAAAAATGAATAGTTTAATTTTTTTTCCAGGATATATTTCCAACAATGTATAAAAAGCTGGAAGGAGATGAAAGTATTCTACGTAACATTAAAAAATCGGGCAAGGAAGATCTCTACGCAGAATTTTTGTTTCTTCTCAGATATCGCTCCCTCGGGTATTCTCATTTCTCTCGGTTGCATGTGCCCTAAGCGACCTATTCTGCAAGTTTTAGTGTATTTGATAGTCTAATGGTAAATGGTCTGTATCAGCAAAGTGCTTCATGATTTATGGATAGATGACGTGCGTCTAATTTCTCCATTGAAATGAACATAAAGACTTATCTTCTGTCTAAGCATAGATAATTAAGGCACAACACTGTAAGGTACGGAATAGTGTTCCAGACTTTATCCAAATTGATTCTTGACAAAATCATCTCGAACCCAGCTTTGGCATGTTCTTTTTAAGATGCCCTGTTGGATTGCGGCTCTAAGCCATAAGTACTATGACATTTACATAATGCTCATGAGCTAGAACCTAAATGTCAGGTGGTTCCGATAGCCTAGCCAACCTTAAACACACTTGATCTGTTTCCAGTTTCTTCTTTTCCGTGCTTGCTATTACTGCTCTTATTTGTATGACTGGGCTTATTGTTGTCACGAATTCTTTTTTATCTGTCAGTATTTTATAAAAAAGTGTCTGAATGATGCAACCTTTATATTATGCAATGATACACACCACTCTAACCTGTTCTTATTTGCTATGTGCCAGAGTCGGTTGCCGCTACGACATAAACTTATTTGCCCGTTTTGGGGTCGACATCTTAGAAGATCTGGTGATTAATTTGGCGGACGGGATTTCAAGTAATTATTTGGAATTGATTTCAGTCGACAGTAATATGTCTAAGGATATGAATCGCCTGGGTTTGATCCTGTGTTCTATGTCTACTCGAGAACTTCAAAAGTTACGCAATGAGGTAAAGTGTTTTGCTTCTTCGTGATCAGTTGTAAATTATGCATATGGACCGTGTTTTGCCACTTCTCTGTAGTAGATTGTGATGCATTAGGTTAAGTTTTTCTGTATGTGTCATGATGGTAATAAACTGCAAGTGATACTGTATAAGCCAAGACAATGCCCGAAATTTGCTTCAGTCTTGACTCACTCACCCAAATCTCACCTTTTTTTTTTTTTTTTTTTTTTTTTAATGGCAGGTAGCATTGCACAAGTGGATGCACCAAAATATGGACTCAATAGTGTCAATGTATGAGGACCGTTTTGACTTGTCAACATTTAGTGTCCAATTTCCTGAGGATTCAAACAGTAGTGAGACAAATAATCTCCATTGGTGGCAGAAGATATCCCTCAAGAAACCTGCCCGTCCGGTATCCATACTACACTATGTTGTGATAAGCCAACTGTCCATGGCTGTAAAACGAACCGAGGAACTAAGGGCCCTGACTGGATGGTATATTTCTTTCACTCTGGCCCATACTCACTATTATCTTTTGCGCACATTTGTCAATACTTGTGACGATGGTATTCACATGCACAGCCACATTATTCTACCCGACATTCTAGACAAGATGAGAGGTGTATCTTACAGCTGTGCGTATTTGCATTTCTGGTGCTTGTTGTTGATTTAAAAATAGATACCAATGCAAGTGTGGTATGGGCAAGCAAAGAAGAAAAGCAGTATGGTCTCAAAAGCACGGCAATAAAAAATCATGACTTATTCTTACCATCCTAATGAAAAAGTTAGGCTTTCGACCAAGCTATCCCAATCCCTTCTTTATTGGTTTTCCCTTTCTCCTTACATGAAGTACTGGTTAAGACCAAATTCAAATTTGCGAAAATAGTATATTGCAATTTTTTACTGTGTACAACCGAAGACACTTCAGTGTGTTTTGGTTTGATCCCAAAAGGTTCACATAGCAACAATTCTTTTATTTTTTGAGTAATAAGAACGTGGAAATGTATACTATATTTTGCACTACTCTACCTGCGCAAATGACAACACTTCTTGATGGTGGGATATACAGCTGACTCAAACACTTATTTTACAGGAGATATTATTTCAGCTTATTTCTCGAGTTCTATGATATTTCAATGCCGCTGGTTAAAGCAATTTTTGGAAAAATCAGCAGTGCTATTTCATTTTTTCTGGTTTCCTTAATTGGGAGGTCCCTAGGACTTATCTACAGCGGGATAAGGCAGTCCCTTGGTTGGAGGTAACTTAAAACTCATCTGCTCGTTTGTTTCTTTATATTTCTTTGCTTCTCATGTATTGGCTATTTCTCTTTAATAAATTAGTGAGTTGACGTCTAATTTCGTCAGATCGACATGTAAACTTGTCAGGATGGAGAACTTCATTTGAAATTTGATTCTTTTGTGAATGTGTTTTGTTGACTTCTCTTCACCATATTAGACTATTCATTTATTCATTTCTGAACTGGAAGCATGTCAAGTGAATCACTGGGAACATGTACATGCACAGACGGACAAACATACTAGTTATAGAGCTTATTTTCTTTTCTCAATATGAGTTGTTTATACTGAAAGAAACTGTATGATAGATGAACAAATGGCATTCATATTTCAAACTAGCACAAAGTTTGAAACTATAAAGAATCACTGGTTTTGTCACAACATTTGCAAATTGTTTTTACTTAAACTGCATTCAGACGTGAGCTGAAAATGTCTCCTACACCTTATGTGATGCAAGGTACACTGCTAACTGTAGCTATAACTTACAGTTCCTGGTCTTTCTATTCTAGTATGATTCAACTATATAAAAATTTAAGAGTCGTGTCCACTGGAAAAAAAAGGTGAAGAATACTTAGGTAAAGGTGGTTTTCCATCTATTTATGTCTGTCAATCCAGATTATGTTTACTGTTTTTTCTTGTCCGTAGTTAACTGGCTGAATCAGCAGAGCACCTGGCATTTTCATTATATTTGCATATCACCCTTGACTTCTTTGAAACTAATCGACCATCTTCTGTACAGCCTGCTTTAAACATTTCTGATATAACAATGACACCCATGTGCCATCTTAGACTGTTCCAGAGTATCTCATGTATTTCTTAAATCACCTTAAAGATTTTTGTGGGTGTGTTAGTGACATAATTCATAGTAACGTATGAAAATATTTAGGACTGTTACAATTCGACTTTGCTGATCTAGGAAAACCTTACAGACTACAGAGTACTCTGTACTCCTGTTATTTTCATGTGACTCATGTCATTTTGTTTATCTTATTTTCTGTAGAAATGGGAACACAAAGACAATAGAGAAAATGGTAGGCACATTACTTTTTCAATAAAAGAGATTAGGAAAAAGCAAAACTCCATCTTCATAAGATCCTCTCACATATTTTGTGTACCCTACCATCTTTACATGCTAATCTTCTTTAGGAAGAAACTTCTTATTGTTCGCTAAAACCATTTCATGGTGTCCACATCTTTTATAAAGTAAAACATTTCCGACTTAAAAACAACATTTTTTTTTGCACTCTATAGTATAATATGTGCATCAACATTTAAACAAGTTATTTCGTAATAATTCTTTGATGTCTTGTCCCTATGGACAATCTTTTCTTTTCAAGTCAAGGGTACAGTTAGCATTATAGCAACAGCAGAACTTACTATTATTAATTGCTGAATGCTTGTAAATTTGAGATTTTCTGCTGACAATTTTGACACGATCGTCAAAACTCTTTTATAGCAGATATTACTTACTGGAGCAAAAAATGTTTATATGGTAGTCAATGAGAGTTAGTCTAGCTTCTTTAAGATGTAGAGCATGCTTAAGGTCTAATTTTGAAGATCGCTCGACCTGATAAAGTCAAGTAGCAGCATTGTCCAAAGATTCGTGGTCCAATAGGTTGAATTTAGTATGGTATTAGTTTGAACTTCGGGAAATAAACATAATATAGAGGAAATGTTACATATACTGTACTTTAATCAGGATAATATAGTACACCAAACTATTTATAATTATTATTTATAGAAAGTAAGCGGCGCATAACCTATAGCCCATTCACTCGGGAAAAGTTAATGAGTTCTGCATTTGTCCTCATTGAATTTGTTCGAGGCTAGCCGATAAACTAGGATTGATTTTTTACAATGAAGAGTAGAAAGGTTGCAAGTTACTTTGTAATCTGCAGTTCAATTATTCTCTCTGCAGTTTAGAATGATACACTCTATATCTTGAGTGAGTTAAGTCAAAGGTTGTGCCCTAATTTGTTCTTCATAATGTGTAATGGAGTAAGTTTTACCTATCATGATTCTCAACCAAATTGAATGATAAAAAGAAAGTAAATATTAAGCTATTGGAAATCCTGATTAAGATCTAACTTGTATTATTGAGAGAATAAAAGAAGTGACAGTATCGACTGAGAGACCGCTACAAAAATGTTTCTGTGGTTTACTATACTCACAAAATTTACAGGGCTCTATTAAGTAGTGCAGAGTTCTGCTACTTTTACTTGAGTTTTATCATTAACTAGATTATTTTAATGTTGAAAAACCTTAGTTCTCATCGTTCCTACTCTTCCAAAGCACTGCCAAAACCCAGATCTGTTGGTTAAATAAATTTGTATTTTATAAGCTTTGATTCTTTAGTAAAAGTATCTTTGTTTTGAAAAAAATAGTGCCGAATTCACCTCCATTAACATGAAAAATAAAGAACTGTTTGAAATATGCTTAAAGTTCCTACGTCCTGTGAGGAACGGTTTCCAAATTCTAGACTCTAATAAACTTTGGCATAATCTATTGTATGTGTTGGTACACTTGGGAAACTTTAGGGTAATACATATTTGACTAATCTTTACCTGATCAGTTCTTAGCAATTATATAACTATTGTTTGACTAATTTCTACTAAAAGTTTTTCCGTTTGTATGTAGTTTTAGAAGGCAAATATAATAAAATTGTTATTTGTCATATTAAAAGATAAAGTGCAAAAGAGGTTAGTTAGTAAAATGCTCCTATTGTCCTATTGTCCTACGATATGACTCAGGACAGAAGATTCTGTTAACTACTTGTGTAATATTTGAATGCTTCAAGCCTTCCAGCACCCCTGGTACCTCATTGACATTCATATCAGTAATCAGTTATACTCATTCAACAGCATGAATATGTGGGTGATTTTGATATCCGTTTTTTCGATTAAACTTGTATTGGGTAAACTTGTCTAGCTTGAGTTTAACTGCCACATGTTTAAGTTTCTAATGGTTGGTTCAATCTCAGAATTCACAGGATATAATATACTCCCTCCATCTGAGAAAAAGTGAGCCTCTAACATTTTTTTCATTTTAGCTTACTTTTATGGGATGGAGATAGTAACATATAATCCCTATTGTTGCTTTTTGTTTTTGCCTAATGTTTCATATGGAACATGTTAGATTTTACTTTTATTGATGAAAGCAAAGCATAACTTTGACTCTGAATTTCATTTTTTCTGATAAAGGAAAAAAGGAAGGCAGAAACATTAAATTGGAAGGAATGCGGAAACTTTAAATTGTAGAGACCCTCTTTTCATGTATAAGTATTCTCCAAATAGACAAAGATGGGGATGGGCACAAAAAGGATATAGTGCCGTAATGCTGAGCACGAAATACTCACTTAGGGATGTACCAGGAACTTAATTCTAAAATATTTGATTTCTTTTAGTTTTCTTCTTGGTGTTTTAGATGGGTAAGATATTTATACTTAAATGCAGATGCAGTTGTCAATGAGGTGAAAAATATAAAGAGATTTCCATACTTCATATCTCAAATTAGATTTTTGGTAGAAGTCAGGGGTTAGCTGATTAGGTTGACATTTCTTTCTTGATTTCATGCATGGTATGGATTTTATTATTTCTTTTCTCTTGATTTGCATGTGGGGTTAGTATTTTAGGTGGAGTACTCTCAACCCATGTCATGGTTGATCATTTTATTGATTTTCTTAGCAATTTATTTAGCAGACACCTTTGTTTGTTTTCTTCTCTGGAGTGTTTCACTATGTCCTATTAGACTGTGAGGTAGACAGTTTCTTTAACTTGTAGGACTGCGTAGCTGCTGAATTTTGCAAAGTTTGTTTAAACTTGGGTGAGTGATAGCCCCATGTAGGACTATAAAGTTTACCCAAAGTTTCTTTCACTTGACTTCTTGACAAATCTATGCTCTCTGTTTGCAATTTCATCTCTGGCATCAACTTGCTGCACTCTGGCAGAACTGGGGTAGCCAAACTTTGAATCATGGATTATCTAATATGAAAGCGTTAACATCATTCCTGATTCTTTGGGTGTTATTTGCAAGAAAGAAAAGATTATTACAAGATAATTGTCGGCAAAAATTTGCTTTTGAGACATAAACAACACAATCAATCTCTGATTGTATGTGGGATTTTTTTTTTTTTTAATTAAAGATATCCAAAGGGGTTACCCAAAACTGTTAACTTTCTCTTTTGTTTAACGAAAATCACTGAAGAAAGAGAGGCACCCAAAAAGGGCCATTAAAAGCATAATGACTAGGTTATTAAGCTTTCGAAAACAGAAGACAGTTCTCAATGGGGACTTGTTCTTAATTCTTGGTCATAACAGTGGTCATAGGTAACTTCTTTTGGTAATCCTGACCCAGTCGAAATAGTAGTACCTGAACCAGAACCAAAGTGAGAACCGGTTCACATGAAAGTTTGTAAAGGACGTGCGCAATGATTCTATTATTCCAAATCTTAACAAGATAGTGTATTCTTTTTCCATTTTCTTCTTTTCTGCTGCTTTCTTTTTCTCTTTAATTAAACCTTTTAAGCAGATAGGTAACCATCAATGTACTCGTTTCAAAAATCATATGTTTGTCTAAGTTATTGATTTTTGGACCACTATATTATCAACTGTCATGACATTGTAGGGCTTATTTTCGAGAATAACGACTTGATTGATTCCAGGTTTGTCACATGACGATCTGTAGTATCTTCAAACGGCATTTTAAGCACTGATGTGCTGCCTCAATAGACATGTCTGATTAGTGAAAGATGGATATATAGTAGTACTGCTAATATTATAATGTAAAATTGTGCAGTAGGAATAAGTAAATTACGAAAAAGAGAGGGAATAAAAAAGGAAAAGTGATAAAAGAAGAACCAGAAAAGAAAGTAAAAGAGAGGAAGAGGAAAAGAAAACGAAAGAAGAAAAAGAGCAGGGCTGGAGTAAGTACCCTTGCCAAGAGAGAGTCTGTCTGTCAGCATTAATAAGGTGAAAGATGGGTTTTGTACCTGGAGGAGATGGAGAACGAACCACTTTAGGGGTTCGGTTCGGTCAGCTTCAAACTTCTTAAAATGGTCCCATATTTTGGATACAAGTTTCAGGATCAACTTTCAATCGGATAACCAACCGAGTATCCGATACCCGTATCGTTGGTTTGAATCCAAGTGACAACACAACCAAGAAGAGTATCCTAGCTAGCTCCCTGAGCTGAAGTGGTTGTCTTGTTGTGGTAATGTCCATCAGACAAGAAGACAACAAGGCACAGTTGAAAAGGAGCAGATATATATCTCGATGGCAAAAGAGTGACAGAAATGCCCTTAACGTACTATCTCAATCAATTCACTAGGCAGCTCTCGCTCACTGTATGCCATAAAAGAGAGACAAAACAAGTTAAACGAGTGAGAGAATGGGGAGTAGGTTTCCGGTGGGGACCCTCGTGCATCCCATCAACGGGACAAATTCTGGACCTTTTTTTCTTCTTCTTCTTCTTCTACCCATGGGAGGGTAGAGTAAATAGTAGTTGAAATATTTGATATCAATCAAAGAGACTCATAGAATAGATGCCTTCCTTTGTATTCTTGCGTTTTTCTTTCTTTCTCTCTTTCCATAAAGCAAAGGAAATAGTAGGAAATCACACCTCACAAAACAACAACAGTACCATTTTCCTCCTATCATTATTAAAAAATATTCTTACTTAGGGTTCCTCTTAAGTCAAAGTTAGAGAAGAAAATAAACTAAAAAGATTTGAGAATGAGATTTCTTGGACAAACAGCCAAGGGAGAAAAAGCCACCACCCCTGCCACACTACTAGCACCACCTCCATAACCTTAGAATCATCTCTGAAATCAATCCTTTCGCTTTTAACCTTTCAGGATTCGTTTCCCATTTTAATCACATGCATTAACTAAAACTTTGAATGAGTCTAATCTAGCTAGCGATTCTTATCACCCCCTATCCAAATTTACTATCTTACCATTTGTATATTTAATTTTGAATGCACTGAAATTGTAGTAGGAATTGAAATAGAAATTATGGGTAAATAGACCGTAGAAAGCTTATTATAAAGGGCTGCACGATGTAAATGGGCATATCTCAAATTCATACTATCTTAATATTATGTTTTTTTTTTAGATATATCTCGCATAAAAAATTATTAAGAAACGGATTTTCTTCTTCGTGCAATTCCTGTTAAAACCTAGAAAAAAAATGTGGTTTGCTGAATTACTCTACATGGTACACAAATTAACAAAAACTCAATATTTACGATACATTTTAACTAATTATATTTCTTGATTATTTCTTGGTTATAGTACCTCACTGTCGGGTACATATCAGCTTTTTTTTTTTTTTTGATAGCAAACAGGAGAAAAGACTCCCTCAAACCACTAAGTGGTTAAGTACAAAGGCCAGTTTTTTTCCGGGTTACTGGTGAATTCCCAAATCATCCTATGAAGGTTATAACCAGTCCATTTAGAGTTGATGACTGATTTGTTACACATAACTGCAGTGAAAAGGGTACATATCAGCTTAAATTTCTTTTTTCTCATAACAATTTCGATGGTTGGGAAAAGGGTAAAATCGTAACTGCGCATCATTCCGGCTGGAGCATTTCATATATAGTACTTGGTTAACTTGGATGTTAATCAATGAGTTGAGTTGGGTCTATATTCTTTGGTTCTCATTTCATCTACACCAACGAATGTGGTTCAAATTTCAAAACTAGTCCTCCTTTTTCTCTTTTCCTTTCTTTCTTTCTTTCCCATCTCATCAACTTCTCTCTGCTGTTTATAGCTGCTTTTGTTTGAAGCTTGTTGTTGAATCCTCATACTAAATTTGCGTGGTTCTACCTGGTTCATGGATATTGATTTCTTATTGGCTCTTGGGGGGTGGTGTATTACTGGCAGTCCTGATTGCATGGCAACAATTACAACAACATCATCATCTTCTTCTTCATCATCATCATCATCATCAGTTGGTGTACTACTTCATGATCAGACCATCATCAAAAGGAACATTTCAAAATCACTCCTTGTCTTCTTATTCTTCATAAGCTTCATCTTCATTACTCATCTTTGTAACCCTAATCCAACATCAGTTGTTACAAACCAATCCAAGATGGATTCTTCTTCACTGATAATTACAAGGAGATTTCTATCTCAACCATCTACAGCTTCTTCATTGACAACTATATCTACTACATCCACGTCGTCTCATGCTAATACCATGAATTTGAATCCTCATCATGCCGGCACTGGTAGTCACACAAAGAAGAATTCATCCAAACAGTTTGAAGCGAGTGACCATGAAGTCCCAAGTGGTCCAAATCCCATCTCTAACAGGTAGGTAGCTAGGTAATTAATCACCATCAGTACTGTGCTGCTATCATCACAATCGAGCTTAATTGTTGTCGACGAAGAAACTAAAGCAACATAAAAATTTACAACACCATTCTCATCATCATCATCATCATCATCATAGCCGTATCGTACGTGGTCACTACGTTACATTTAATACTACTTGTCTTCTATCTCAGAGGTTTGTTACCATTGAATTTGTGTCTCATCACCATCACCATCACCAGCTTTAGTATTAAATATCATCGATCATCATCATTTTCTTTTTTTCTTTTTAGAATGTGTATAGCAAGTGGGATACTATGTGTATTTGGCTATGGTTAATCAATTTGTTATATTTGTTGTTTGTTTTTTTTTTTCTTTTCAAGATCTTTGAGAACTAAAAAGAGAGAGGGGAACAAACATGAAATTGAAGCTTAAAGTTTAGTTGATTTTTATGTTATATATTTCTCCCAAATCTGGCTATGGTTCTTCTTCATCTTCTTTCTTTCTGATAGAGCAGACAAAGGAATCCAAAGTCCATATGTACGCACTGTACACATTTATTTTAATGGGTCGCTAGTGAAGTTTGAATACGGGTTATGGGTACCGTATCCAAGCAGGTCTCTAGCTATATTATGCGTTCCTCTATGAAGTATATATGGTGAATTGATTCTTGAGATTGCTTGACAACGATACAACATTTTGTTTCCAGGTAAGATATCAAATAGAAGCAAACGTAGGTACAGTAGTGGATCACAAAAACAACAACAGCAAAAAAGAATAGGGTTGATATATAGTTAGCAAGCAAGTTGCACCAATAATTTCATTATGATTACTTCTTTCTAAGTACTACTACTGTTTTTAACTTCATGGATGAATTGAATTCCTCATTTTGTTTTTTGTGTTGGATTCGATCATGAGTTTCAGACTATACACCACTGATCTGATTTTCATCACTTGTCAAGTTAAAAAGAAAGAAAGGAGAGTGATAGATAAGATCAGAATCAATCTGACCCACACGAGAAGTGGTGTCAGATCTCTAACAATGAACACCTTTTATTTTAAAAATACTACAAAAATTTTCATGATTTTTTCTTTCTTCTTTTGATTTTTACTGATTATTGTGTCTTCATATAAATACAAACACGTCAGCCATAAAGGGAGAAAGATCTGATTAATGGAAAAAAGTCATGGAATGCATACTCTTGTGACTGATATGATTTGGTAATAATTGTGTATTCATGATGATCAGAACTTAGTTCATTTATCATCACCAGAAGATGATAACTAATCATGTGTGTTTCATGATGAAAAATGATGGTGTTTTCTTCATAAAATCTGCTACCATGCATTTTTAGTTTTATAGCCTCCCCTATAGGGAACAGTTGACTATCGTTGACTTCTCGATGATCATTAGTAGTCAGTCATCATTCCCACCTATTCCACCCTTCATGTCTGTGCAGACTACTAGCTAGTCACTTCACAAAGTACCAGAAGTTATTAGTCCGGGATTTATAGGCTGTTGGTCCTTATTAGTTGATTTATACCCCGGCTGTTAAATCCCGCGTGTTATACCGAGTGAGAGAGAGTAGCGGATCCTATAGACTCGTCAAAGTTACACCTCTGATTTCTAGGAGTAGCGGGTTCGTGGGGTCCTTAGTCTCTCTCACTCTGTATAACTAGCGGGTTTTAACCTACGAGATGCCTATCATGAGTTCTGTTAGTTGAGTCAGTGTGTGGCTTCCTTAGCCAAATGTCACACCAAGTGTTCTTGATCTAATTCTATATACATGTACCGTCGAAGATTCTTAGTTGGATACAATTATGTTGAGGCTCACGAGTCGGTTGTGGGCATTCATTTGTTTTTACATTTGAATTTCTTGTTTGTATGAGCTAGCTAGATCGGTTATTAGAGCAATGTTCGGTTAAACCACTAACGTTGATATGTCAAGTTAGTTGTCAAGTTCGGATGTTAGAGCACAATTCTAGATTTAGTCTACTAAAATCAGAATTGAGATACTGGAATTAAATTGGGTAGTTGAGACTTATAGACGAAGACTGAAAACTACACGAAGACATCATTACATCTTCATCTACAAAGGTTAGTAGGAGTTGTGACATTTGGAGTCTTATTATTCTACTTATATATCATTCGAAACATAGTCGGCGACTTTGGTGTTTATAGTTTTAAAAAGGAATCCCATCCGCAAGATTAAGCTTTCTCAAGCGAGTTTATTGATTTCGTATACACAAGATTACTTCATATATTTCGAATATAGGAATATAATAAAAAAAAGGTTCTTGCGAATCAAAGCGTGTAGTCGAATCTTGGAGAATGCTCAAATTCCGAAAATCGAGTAGACAAATGACCTGGATGCGAAGAACTCCACTAAGTACCTATGGTTTGCGAACCAAGAATTTCAGTTCGTGAACCAGGAAAGGTTCTGAATTTTTTCAGATATATTTTTGGTACGCGAGCCAAGTTTCCTAGTTCGCGAACCAAGGAAGGTTCTGATTTTTCCAAATGTACTGTTGGTTCACAAACCAAGTTTTCTAGTTCGTGAACCATGTGGCGGTTTTAGTTTCTCACGATCTTCTCCTCTTCCACTTATACTTGTACTTGGACATTGACATTTTATACATATATATGGTTCACGTCCACCTTATTAAAGGTTCGTTAAGGTGAACTTTCACACATAAGATTCAAACCTAGAATCATGCTTGTGAGTAA
>JAJJMA010211331.1:0-12472 GCA_023529015.1 Papaver nudicaule | reverse complement strand
ATTCTGACTTGGCTGTTCTGAATGGCGCCAACGGTTGGTTTCTCCGTTGCTTGGAGTTTTTAAATAGTGGCGTGGGGAGTTGTAAAAGGTATGTAACTTCTTTATTGGGTAATGTGCGGTTATGGCGCCTTAAAGTATTGGTGCGTTTATCAAGGGAATCCTTAATGCAGTTTTTTCTTTTTCCAAATTGTAACATCTGTGACTTGATTAGATTTGGCGACTAGATGGTGCCCTGGACTACTATAAAAGGTTAAATATTCCCCTTGCTTTTTGCTGTGCTTGTTTGCTTGTTTTCTAGTCATCTTTTTAAGAGGGAATGGTTGATAGAGGGAAAGCGCCCATGGAAGAAAGAAGAAACGGGATGGATCCAAGTAACATGAGAGAACAAATTCGAATAATAATGGAGATGGGAAACGATTTCTCGAGTGTTGGGTCTTCTAGAAGGGAGAGTAATCCTGACAAAGTGATTCGCCTTTTTGGTCACCTCATAAGGAGTGATGAGAGAAGGAGGGATCAGAGAATGAGAGAAGATAGCTGTCCTTCCTATGATTGTCGTATGTATGAAACGAGATCATTTTTTCGCCGTCATAGTGAAGAAATTTTGTTGATGCTGGGAGAGGATCTCGTTTTTTCTGATGATGAGATGAGTGTGAAGGTTGAAGTAAAAGAGGAGGTTAATAATGTGGGTCCGCCTGCCGCCGCTTTTATTCCTGTTCCTCTGGTCGACGAACCATTCGCAGTCGCTGATGATCTTATTCCAGGGGTTGCTGCCCCTGAGGAGAATGTTGCTGCTATTCCTGTTAATGTACCGATTATTGATGTGGATCTGCTCGATGGTCTTGACGAAGAGCGTAGTACCGTGGCCGGACGGCTTCGGGGTAGACGCAGAAATATGAGAAGTTGTTGTACTCTCTTTTAAAGTGTTCTTTACACCTTTTTCCTCAGAGTAGTTGCTATGTATCTTTGCTTATTATTTTCTCTTTATATGTATCTTCGTTGTCTGTTTATGAATTCTACTGCTTATCTCCGGGTGTTCACACCGAAGAGTTTATCTTTTAATTAATGCGATCTGAAACATGTGTATTTCGCTCGAATTACTTTTGTTTGTTCTGGAAACCTTTTTTTAAGAACTACGTTGTTTGTGCGCATGGGTGTTATTCTTCGAATTCGTAGATATCATTGTTCGAGGGCGCCAATGAGACACTCGTGCGAGCACCTTTCTGTAAGCCTTTCCGAATATGATGTTTATTTTCCTTTGGGTTATTCTTATTTTAGTTGTTATTTTTAGGCTAGCGAGAGTGCGAGTCGGACTCTCCTCGGTGAGTCTGCTTGTAAAAATATATTTCTCGTCGCTGGAAGCACCGCCCGAGGTACTTCGTACCTTCTTCCAGGGTGGTTCCATCTTTCTTCGGATCCAAGTTTGTTTCGCCTTAGTGATGGTCCCCACCCCCTGCGTGGTCTTTTTGGTCTGACTGGATCTCCGAAGTGCAGCGGTCTGTTTTAGCGATTGTGTTTGGGTAATTCTATCAATTGTGGCAAATGAGTAAAGTCCCTGTATGCGTTCATTTGGTCTTGTTAAGCAAGATTTCGCAAAAATCCTGAAGATAGTTTCTAAGCCGCTATCCCCTGCTGCCCTTGTAGTTAGAAGCTGACTTTTTATTTTGCTTCGGCTAGTTGGCTTTTTTATCTTTCTGTTTTTTTTTTAATATAGCTTGCTATGCTGCTGAGATCTTATCATTTCTTCTTTGGTTGGCTGATGTAAAGGTATGTCGTTGTCGGGGGCAGTCATTTTATCTTTACCCTCATTGTTTTCTCCATTTTTCTCCTTGTACTCGTTGTTGAGGTAGTTCGCTAGTCTCTGGGAATCCTTCCCCTGGTCCTAAACCCTCTGTATACTTTGTCTTCGTTTATCTGTTCTCTGTATTGAGTTGTGCTAACCGCCACCTCGGGTGATATCTTTTGACTGGTGTAATGTTGTCTCGAGGGACCGATCCCTTGCCTCGAAGATCCCACTCGCTGCTTCGGAGCTTGATCAAATTATGAAGCCATTCTGGTTGTGACCTACTAGAAGACAAAAACTAATGAGGTCCCAGGAGGCCATTGCAGAGTACTATGTCAGCCCTGCTGGTCTGTACACTGCAAATGGTTTTATCATGCGAATTTTCTTGCTAGTCACATTCGTTTCTTTTAGGTTGCTTCAAAGCCTGGTCAGACTGTATTTTTTATCTTTTAGTCAAAAACCATCTTTCTCAATGATTCCTGCGCAAGAGCTTATTTCCAAATATAGCAAGCACTTTGAAAACCCTAAAAAATAGGTTTAAAGATTTTTCCCATAATTGTTTTCTTATATCCGACCTCCATTTTAGGGCATATATGATGTAAATCAACTACCATTTTTTGAAATCGGTTTCGTCATGCCAAGGTTTTGAAACCCTTAGTTGATGACCTCACCATGTAGTGATTTGCTCATAAAACCCTTAAACATGCTAAGCCTGGAAGGGTCTTTTAGACGTTTAAGGTATTGGAGCTTCTTTTAAAGAACAGTCTTTGAAAATCTTTGAAAGAATGTAAAATCTATGAAAAATTTGAAAACCCAAAAAATCACAGGCAAACCCTAAGTTATTTTAATCAGTCCCTGTTTCTAGCGCCAAACTGTACGAGTTGAAAATCTGCATAGGTATATGATGTACTACAACCCTCAGATCTGACTGATACATACAGTAATATAAACATGATTCATGGTACAAAACCCTCAAGAACAATACCGAAGATATGCAACAAAGGTATCAATCAAACGACTAAACGCACAAAGATTGATATTTTATATCAGTGTTGTAACTACATGGATTATGATCCTAAGGAGCTAGAGGAGATACAGACCTAATCCCTCTCTTGCCGCTTAGGTTACACCCAAAAGATTCCAACCCTTACAATGTTTTCCAAGCTCGCTTTATATAGGCCGAGCTTGGGGTGGTTTACATCTAATAAGACAAGGGGCTCAATCGTGGTGGTGTCAGTCTCTGTCGAGTATGTCAGTTTCTTCGGCGCTACTCCGAAGACGGCATAGAGGCATCGGTCCTCTGGGGCGGAGTCCGAATCCCCTCCTTCTGATTCTTCTCTCGGCTTATTCGGTCTTAGTTTGGCCCCGAGGCTTCGTGACTGCTTCTTTTGACGTGGTCTTGCTTTTTGGATTTCTGACACGTGTTCCGAGGGGTTTTACCCTCCACAACAATATTGTGGCAAGGAACTTCGTCATCGTTGGCACGTAATGTATTTTTTCTCGTTGTGGTTTAAATGCTCTACCTCTAGCAACGAGGTTTGCCCTAGTACCTGACTCTCCTGACCAGACCTTGCATTTAATACCCTGCAGAAATATACGCCATATGAACATCAACAGTAATATACTCAAGTGACTGTATATATAGAAGAAAAAACTTACCCCTGTATGTTTCGCGGATTGAGATTCAGTAGTCTGAGAACCCGACTTTTGAAATTGTACCATTGCTTTCTCCTTGTTTTTCGTTAACTCCATTCCCTGAGAAACCAACGGTTGATCCTGTGCCTTTGTTGTCTCTTTGTGCTGCCCAGACTGAGACTCCTTTCTCCCAGAACCCAACTGTTGATCTCGTGGCTCTGGTTTGTCCTTGTGTTTCCTTGATTGAGACTCCGTTGTCTGAGAACCCGGTCGTTGTTCGTGCGCCTTCACTATCTCATTGTGCTTCCCATTTTGAGACTCCTTTCTCTCAGAACCCAACTGTTCATCATGTGCCTCTAGTTTGTCCTTGTGTTTCCTTTATTGAGACTCCGTTATCTGAGAACCCGGCCGTTGTTCATGTGCCTTCACCATCTCCCAGTGCTGCCCAGATTGAGACTCCTTTCTCTTCATGTTTTGCTCAGGTTGAGATTCCTTTCTCTTCTTGTTGTTCTCAGAGCTTGATTTAGTTGTCTGCATCAATACAGTAATACATAGTATGTAATATTCTTGCAAGATATACTCCCGAACCTAACTGGAATCCATTGGTCATGTGAAGACAGATAAAAAAAGAAATCCACGACAAACAAGCCATACAGTAATACATAATATGTAATATTCTTGCAAGATATATTCCCGAACCTAACTGGAATCCATTGGTCATGTGAAGACATATAAAAAAAGAAATCCACAACAAACAAGCCATACAGTAATACATAGTATGTAATATTCTTGCAAGATATATTCCCGAACCTAACTGGAATCCATTGGTCATGTGAAGACAGATATAAAAAAGAAATCCACGACAAACAAGGCAAGCAACTAACATTAGTTCTGATGACTATTTGAGATTTTGGCCAGTCGATGAAAGCGCCCTGCGCTTCTCCCAGATTATCACAACCCATATCGGGTATGGGTAAACTGAGTTCATCATCTAATACTTCATTAACCTGCACTAAATAGCAAGTAATCTTCCGCGTCTTTCCACCACCATCTTGAACAGTTTGCTCACTTTCCTGTGTGATGAAAGCCTCACCTCTAGCAACAATTTTTGTATTTCCTTCAGAATATAGGTTGCACGACGTACCCTGCAGGTATGCATGGCATATGAAGAACATAATAGAAAACACCAAAATAATATAGATTTAAAGGATTGGAAAAGAAAAATGTATTAACTGCTCCTAATAGCTTGTTTCTAGATTCCGTCGTAGATGGAGTAGAATTAAACCCTTGAGGCAATAGAGACGCTGAGGACTTAACGAGATTTCCCTGCTTTGGTCCAGCAGATTCTGAGCTTCCTCATTTTTTCTTTTTGTGTGTACGTTTCAAAGTCTTGTTGAAAGATTTCCCAGCTGCCACTGTCTTGTCAGGAAGTGGATTTGAAACCTCCCCAGTATTAGATCCACCGGGAGGATTGCTCTCTACAGAAATTCCTTCGGAAGATTTCAGGACACATTGAGTCGTATTCTGAAGTGTCGAAGTTGAACATTGATTACGAACATTAGATACTCTACGCCAATATAATAAAAAAGTAAATCCAGTCTCATAAAAACACTGTCTAGTCAATGAAGATACTCTTACCTTTGTTCTAGTATCTTTCAGTAAATTAGACAAAGACTCGGGTAAGGCAATTCCTTGGGAAAGAAACGCTTCTGCTTCCTCCAGTATCACTGTTTTCATCACCACTACTTCTTGATCTTTCTCTTTCAGCTGCAGCTTCAGTTGATCCTTCTCTTTCGAGGATTTCCTTGGTCGCTTGGAATCCCCCCAGTATCTTCCTTTAGTGACTTCGGAGCCAATCCCTCTGACACGCGTGCCTTTTTCTTCGCCCAAAGCAATTGTCAGGATATCCTTTCTCGGACCAACCTTTTCAACTCCCTCTTCGACATTCTTTTGCGCCGCAGCCTATGCACAGTGCCGAGTGTTAAAAAAAAGTGTAAACATCGCGCGTGTACTTTAGTGAAAAACATGAGCAGTTGGAAGTTTTGTTTTACTTACAATTTTGGCCGCTACCTCCTTGAGTTCTTCGTCCCCATTTGGGATTTCTCCACCTACCTCGCGCGCCTTTGTCCACATAAAATGGCGATCGGGATATTGATCGCTGGTAATAACTTCGTCTTTGATCTAGTACTTGAAACAAACACGGATAATGATACCAACAGTAAAACATACATTATTTTCCAAAGCTTCTTTTTTGTGTCAACAGTAGAATACAGTGTATAATATGAGTATTATGATTTGAAAGAGGCAGGTTGCATGCATATATGAGACACAACTAGCATGGAAAATGAAACCGAAAATAAATTGACCAGTGTCTGACATGCCCGGTTTTGCGGTGTAAATCTAGACAGTGGACTTACCAATTTTTCTCTCAGGTAAATGTATCCTCCTCGTCCTAACCAGTGTGGAAACTTGGAGTGCGACTTGGCCTTTTTTGCCCTCTCAGATTTAGGCTTGCAGTGAAGATAAAAGACCTCATCAGTATATTTGACTAGAAAAATAACACAATATAAAACGACGATAAAAATACAACAATGTGTATTATCTAACCTTGAATTCCTCGGACAGTCGATATTCCGCGAACTTGGCCCATGATTCTTTGTCCACTATTTCTTTGTATTTTTTGGGAACTCTTTTCGCTAGGTTCTCCAACGGCTCCGTATCCATAAAAGGAACTATATATTTGTCAGCCAAATTTCTTCTGAAATCCCGGAGTCGCTCACCGAGATGAGTCATCGTTCTTCCCTTTCTGGAGTCGTCGACGTCATAGTATTTCTAAGGTTTCATTTAATGACATGTTAGTAACATTTAGACAACAGAAATGATGAATAAAGATGTCAAACATTTGTGGTAGAAATGAGTAGATGCTTGCCTTTATTTTATCCCACATTTCATCTTTTGTCTCATGTTTTCTTCCACTCTAACTCACGAAGTCCAACATGTTTCCTGACTACGTCGCCTAGGAAACTGTTGTATTCTGGTCTTTAACCACCTATGGTTCTTTGATGCTCATCAAAGCTTAACTGATGTGGCTCCTCATCACTATATAGATCAAAACTTTGATGCAGCTTAAACAATCTGGTCATTCCCCTAGATCTCTTTATTGCAGGCTTTACTTCTTCAAGATCCTCTAGAGTTTCAAATTTTTTGAATTCTTCTATCACGAGTTCCTCTTCAGTAGGCATATCCTCTCCCTCAAATTATGTGCTTTCATCACTATCATTTCTTTGATTTGCTTCACTAGGTGACTCAGACTCACTTTCAGCATCCCCTTCGTGACCATGCGACTTTATTGACGCATCACTCTCGTCTTCTGCCATAACCTAAACTGTGTACGTACAACGAAGGAATGAATATGAGCTTATATTCATTAACTTCTAACAGAGAGTTCACAAAACAATACATGTGTTGAACTACTTCAAATAGTATATGCTATTTATCTTTCAATTTCTTTTGTGCAATGAATTAAAATGCTGGCTTAGGTGAATATCTAGAATAGTATTGGTAGGTATGTCGAGATGTAAACCATGGTAACAACGAAATGGATAATTCAACCAAATAGTAACTAAACCTAACAGCGAAAGCACCACATGTACAACATAGGTAGGCTTATATTGGAAAAACATTAGCTAAACCTAACAGCAAAAGCAACATGTTCCTATTTTCCATTCTAAGAAACACACTAAAAGAACACAAAAACAAAATGTTCACGATGCATGTACCTCAAGGCTAAAACGAACACACCTAAATGGCATTAAGAAAAAAAAATATAACAAAGTAAACCCAGGTTGAAAACAACCCATGATTAAACTAGTAAAACAACCGTTGAAAACTAACATCTGTTCTAATTTCTAAGGTATCCATAAAACAAAGATACTAAAATCACTTGTATTCAACTGGGAACAAGAAAAAATAATAATATCATATGCCCTAATTTCCATTGGTGCTGCCTTTCTAGATACTCAGTACTTCATCAAAACATATATAAAACCCATTGAATCATTGATGCATATATGTTAACCCAAGAACAACACGGATTGAAAACAGCCTATGATTATCAGTTACTTGTCAAAACAAAAAAGAAAGAAAAATAAAACAGATTCATCTTCAATAAATATTAAAATCAACATGATATGAAACATGACTTGTATTGAATCGAGAATGGTTTAAAGAGATAATACCAGTACAGAACCAGCCGGAGAAAGAGATGAATCACAGTGAAAAAGATGAGTTAGTAGTAGACTTATGGTTTTAAGGAAACAATAAATCTGCCCCTCCAGAAAAAATAAAGAGATAAATGTAGTTTTAATAACCGAATGGAGGAGAAAATAAAATTTAACTTCAAATTGGAGCCAAAATAACAGGAGGGAATAATCCCGCTCTGAGAATTTTCGTCTGATTTTCATCCCGCCAAAAAAAGTTTTTGGTGGAAATTTTGGGGGGTTTGAACTTCAAAATTATCAAGAGAAAATTATAGATTTCGTGTAACTAACATGGTAAGTTTCCAGAAAATTTTAGACTCTCTGGAAGAATATTGGTTGGTTATCTTCATTAAATCTCGGAAATTAGTTTCCGAAATACGGAAATATATTTCCGTATATTTTTAGCAAGAAATTAGGAGTAAGGAGGATCATATGAATTTTGAATTTTTGGTTCGTAACTGCAAGACATGTGAAATGGACACACCGACAAGGCCCAATAGTCATGAAGGCGAATGCCAATGTGACATACATGCTGGGCCGAAAATCAGAAAACATGCAAGCCCAAGTAGTTGCCAATGATCCTTAACTAACAACGGTTATATTCCCAACCGGCGGCGTCATATGTGTACCAAGCTTCGGAATATCAAGGGATTTGAAGTCTAACACACGTTTCAGTCCATTTCTTCTCAACTGTTGTGACGTTCCAATGATCCTTAATTAAATGGCAAACGCGTATTCCCAACCGGCAGCCTCACATGTTTGGCAAATCTATATAAGACTTCCACCACCAGCATCATTGGGTTCTACGTTTCACTAGTCTTTTACTCCTATCAATTAGAAGAAAAAAAACTTTCACCATTCACCAGCAACGCCAAAAAATGGATTATTTGCCCACACAATTGGTTACCGAGATATTCGCTTGCCTTCCAACTACACAGAGTATTTTAGAGAGCAAACTGGTATGCACAAAATGGAACGAATTGCTAAAAAAAAGGATTGGTCTCATGTTTAGTGTGGTGCCAAACGGAGGCCAAAATGTTACATTTGAGAACAGGGATATTACGCAAATGTTCTACACATAACATTTTTCGGAGAATGAGTTCAGCATAATCACTGCCCCTGAGATTGACCCAAACAGTGGAGTCCATAAACATACTTTCCAAATGGTCGGGTCTTGCAACGGATTGGTGTGTCTATATGTTTTGCACGACCAAGTACGAGATCCAATTTATATCATAAACCCCGCTACTGGTCAGCAACTTATTCTTCCACAAATAGAGAGACATTCTAACTATTTTTCCGGGTCAGGAGAGGTAAAAGGGGGTTTTGGATACTGCGAGCGGACATGGGAGTACAAAGTATTCGTATTCATGTGCAGGGCAACGTGGAAGTATACACCTTAGGTGATCATCACCAAGGGGGTTGGAGGAGCAAAGGTACTACCAGCCTAAGATTACGTCAAACTGGTTTCTATGCACAGGGCCATCTTTACTGGTTCGAAGAGAAGAGGGCATTAGTATCTTTCGATATGTATACGGAGGAGTTTACGTATCTTACCCAACCGGAATATCTTAGGAGCACCAGTGTTTTATATGTGGATGAGGCCCCCAGAGTTAGATGATTTTATATCAAAACAGTTTCTGTGTTTACTATGTACATCATCGGGAGAATGAAGTTCGTATAGATTTTTGGTTGCTGACCAACGCCAATACTTAGACCTTAGAGAAGAGCATTATACTACCCTGGCCGCAGTCATCCTGGACACGGTATGTACCTCTCGCCTTTGGAGGTAAACGTAAAATTGAGAAAATTCTACTGAGGGATGGGCAACGTCTATTGTGCCACAATATATCCACCGGGTAATTTAGAGGAAATCCACGGAAATGTCCCATCGCAAACTGAAATTGTTGTTACTCCTCACATGATGAGCCAAGTGTCGTTGTTGCCTTTTGGAGGAAATTCGGGTGGACCGCGTTGTACTTTAATGTTCTAGTACCTATATAACGTTATATTTAGTCGAACATATATATTTTTGTGTATATGGGGTACTATCTAACGTAATATTTAATGTTGTAGTACCTATGTAACGTTATATTTAGTCGAACATATATATTTTTTGTGTATATGGGGTACTATCTAACGTAATATTAAGAAGAACATATTTGTTTTGTCTCTGTATGATCTATGAGGTACTGCATGGAGTATTTTACTAGGACAGAACATAAGTCGACGAGTACTTTACTGTTCTTCATCTTCTTAACTGTGTCTGCTATTGATCTTCGTGATCCTGTAATTTGTATATCTTCATTTATCACCCTCCAACAATCATATATTGCTAAATAGTGAACTTTGAGCGAGCAATACTGGATGACGTTGTTTCCAAAAGCCAAGATGACCTGTTAAGATTAGAACTGTGCCATAATGAATGCATTTTGGTGATAAAGCAAGTATTAACTATTGATACTTATTAGTCGGTATTAAGCCACATTGGATTCCATTGGCTTAACTCGGGTCTAAGAGTTTGCAAAAGAAAGTAATACAGACCATATATTGTCTAAAACATGTACTACCGGAAAAAATCATCTAAGAAGATAATTTCGTTAGCTCTTTGCATAGAGTCTCCATATATGAGTAAATGCCTTGAGTGACTCCGGAGTCGATCCCTCTGACACAACAATCTTTTTCTTTGCCTGACACAAAGGTCTTGTCTCGGACCAACCTTTTCAACTCCCTCCTAGGCCGCACGCGACGCGTCTCACCCTATGCACAATTTCAAGGTAAAACATGTGTTATATTCCGACTTTAATACCACGCATTTATTTTAAACCAAAAACATGAGCAGTGGGAAGTTTCGCTTGCCACTACTTCCTCGAGTTCGATTTAAGGATGAAAAACACACGCAAGGATGAAAACACAGCAATGTAGTTATCTAACCTTGCATTCATCTGACAGTCGATATTCCACAAACTTGGCCCATGGTTCTCTGTCCACTATGGTTTTGTATTTTTTGGGAACTCTTCGTGTCAGGTTCTTCTTATGCAGATTGGGAACTATATACTTGTCGGCTAATTCCCTTCTGAAATCTCGCAGCTTTATGGCGAGATGCTTCATCGTTTCTTCCCTTCTGGGCTCATCGATGTCATAACACTTCTACGGTAATATTAAAAATGGCATGTGAGATATAAGTACAAAACATACATGATGAATAAAGATGGCAAGAAAGATAAATTTGGTTGTATGAATCAGTAGTTGCTTGCCTGTATCTTGTCCCACATGGTATCCTTTGCCTCCTGGGGAACATGCTTCCAGTATTGTACTCGAACTCCAACTTCTCTCCTGACCAGGTTGCCCAGGAACCTATTGAATTCTGGTCTACAACCACTTGAGGTTCTTTTAATCTCATAGCAGCTCAGTACATGTTTCTCATTGTCATCCGAGTGTTCTTCGTGCTCAACAAGCATATAGTCGAAAAAGTCCTCCGAGTGTTCTTCTTCCTCGACAAGCACAACGTCCGAAAAGTCCTCCGTGCCTTCTTGGTCATCGACAAGAATTTCGTCGATAAAGTCCTCAGAGTGTTCTTCGTCCTCGACAAGCACAAAGTCGAAAAAGTCATCTTCTGCCATAACCTAAACTGTGCACGTACAACAAAGGGTTAAAATATGCTTATGTTGATTAAGTTTTAACCGAGCAATCACAACAAAACAATATATTTGCTGAAATTCTTGCAACAATAAAAAAACAAATTTTGGATGTAACATGTTTATATGAAAATGAAATATGAATAGCATGTCTGAAACCTATTATTACATTCTAAATAAACATAAACGCGACCCCAGAAAAAAAATATATATATATACTAGCATCACTTGTATTCATTCGGGAACGTGTAGAAGAACTAATACCATACGCGCCCTAGCTAATTAGCATTGGTCCTGCCTTTCTAGATACTCAGTACTTCATCAGAACATATGTAAAAGACCATAATTCATACAACTTAAACCTAGAGCAGCATTTTGACACAACAACCCGGATTGAAAAACAGCATATGATTATCAGTTACTTGTCAAGAAAAAGAAAAAACAAACTGATTTTTTTGCTTCAAATAAATATTAAAACCAACATGTATATATACTGCAACATGATACTATAAAACATGACTTGTATTGAATCGAGAAAGGGTTAAAGAGATAATAATACCAGTGTAAGAACCGGCCAGAGAAAAGTGATGAATCCCTGTGAAGATGAGTTGAGAGAATATTTGTTGTTTCCGAAAAGATAAATCGGGTTTTAAAGTAAAACATAACTTTAAAATGGAGCCAAAACACCAGGCGGGAATCATCCCGCTCTGAGAATTTTCGTTTGATTTTCATACCGCCAAAAATTTTGGCTGAAATTATGTGGGGTTTCCTTTTTTATCTTAAGAATTGTAACGAGAAAGTTTCTAGATTTCGTGTAACCAATATGGTTAGTTTCCCTAGTTTTTAGATTTACAGCCAATAATAAATCAGAGAGATTATTGGGTGGTTATCTCCATTAAATTTGGGGAATTATTTTTCCAAAATATCGATATATAATTCCCTATATTCAACAATTTTCACCGGGTATTGGCAAGTAATTAGGAGGATCCATTAAAATTTTGAATTTATTGTTTGTAGCTAGGAGCAAGATAAAAAGGTAGGTCGCTATTTTTGGATTAATCTGAATAAGGGTGGGGCTCATAATGTGATCGTCACCCGTTAAATTATAATGACTACGTCCACATTGAAGTTTATTTCTACGTCAACAGAGTAAACCGTCC
>JAJJMA010211328.1:0-11278 GCA_023529015.1 Papaver nudicaule | reverse complement strand
CAAAACGAAAAGTTGGTAGTATTTCGGTACCCCTTCTTTTTCAGTAAGTTCATCGTTAATAAAAAAAATTTGTGTCGTAAGGTTAGTGGCCGTAAGTACAAATTAGGAGCCGTAAGTTTAGTTGCGGCTACATACGTATGTGACTTAGTAGCCGTACGTGTAGTTACAGCTACATACTCTTGTGCTTGAGGAATATTCATGGATACAGAAAACAACCAGGCATTGGTTGTTAAGCTAGCTGGTGGCTGGAGGATGAAGGGTTCGGTTGATTGTAATTATACAGCTATGCTCTAAAAAATTATTCCTTTTACATATTGTCCAAAGAATGGAAATGGGATATATACTAGACGAAATCCATGGGTTCTTGGTGTCAGATCAGCTAACGATGAACATCAAACTTTTTCTTACTAAAGGAGCTGAACAAATCAATGAACCAAAGATACCGGTCAGAGTGTGAGCAATAACAATAGGATCCTTCAATCGAAGCTTATCAAGCATTACTTGCACAAAATTTGCACCGACTAAACCAGTTACTACAACTGTCGCTACTGTTAGTGAAGCATTGGCGCCTACACAAGTACATACACAGCACAACCAAACATTCGTAAGAACTTTGAATTTCTAAAGAATCAAACTTGATTTTCTCCAACACTTACCATCAAACAAGGAGACAATGCTAAGGGCTAACGCCGTAGTGATGCATCTGGGCAAAATTGATAGTTATTGGGTTGTAACTTGTAATGTCAAATTATCTAAGAAAGGACTGAAAAAGTGGAATTGAGAGTACAAGATAATAATTTAATGCTACAATGAGTTAAAATCTGAAATGAAAAATAGCAGTATCTAAAGGGAATACGGCTACTAAGCCAAATACCTATGTAGCCGTAACTACACTTACGGCTACTAAGCCAAATAAGTATGCAACCGTAACTACACTTACGGCTGCTAAGTTTGTACTTACGGCTTGTAACCTTGCGACACAAAAATTTTGATTTAAAGGAACTTACGGCTACTAAGTATAGTATCGGTATTAGTCGTAAGTAAGTTACGACCTCTAATGTGGACTTACGTCTTGGATCTGAAGCTTTAATGGCTTCCTTAACTTACGGCTATAAATTCTTTAGATTGCAGCCGTAAGTTCTCTGGTTCACGAATTTTGATTTTCATGGAGTGAATCTGACCTAGTTTTCAATACAAATGAGTGGTTTTAGATGCTTACGTTAGGTGCTCCATTGTTCCACCATTGTTGGTTGCAACCATGATTAAAAAAAAAAAAAAAAAAAAACTTATAGCCGGCGGCGGCGGTGGGGACGGCGGCGGTAATGGTGACTTAATTATTTTGATTATCAGTTTAATCAAGTTTAGTTAAGTTTATTATGTGTTACCTAATTAAACATTAAACATAAAGGGCAAATTTGGTATTAAAAAGAATTTTACATAGGGGGAGAGCGAAAATGCTATTGGGAGACCAATTATTAAGGGGCTTCAATTTTCTTGAAGCCCCTAAATCAGCTTTCAAATATCAATGGAATTCCACAAAAAAACACAGGTAGAACAAACAGACCCTTCCTTGGGCTAGTTAAACAGCTCTTGGGAATTAGGACAACAGCTATTATTTTAAAAATTAACATAACATTAATTACTAGCTAACTAAAGGTGGCATTAATCATTCAAGTCCTGATAGCCACACTTCAGTTCAAACTACACATTGCTACATAACCCAACCTGCTCTCCTGTAAACTACTGCATGGGCTGCATAACCACAAAAGGCTGCTTATGGTACATTTCCCAGGGCAAGATCATGCCATGTATCTCCATCCACTGGTTGAGTCTCTTGATTAGTATCTTCACTTTCATCGGTCCGAGCTTCCATCACAGGAGGTAACAGGAGATCATCGTCTGGGAGTGTGTCTCTCATCCATTCTTCATCAACAACATCAATGAGCAATCCCATGCTAAGTTCTGTCATGTTGCTAACTTCCCTTTTAAAGGCTTCTGACGAGCCTCCTTCCTTCTTCACTTTTCTCCTTTTTTTGCTTAGCTTTGTACAATTACACTAAGTCGTACGTCGACTGCAGTTGTTTCAGGTTCTGTAATGAGAAAAGTTCGAATCTGACGAACCTAGCACCTTCAAATAGAAAAAGTTATGAATCTGATGCCACCTGAAGTCTGAGGTATTTTAAACAAATATAGTTGAGGTTCTTGCATGGTTTAGAGCTTATATACATATCCTTAGGTTGACGAGCAAAAATAGAAATGGACTTAACTTAGACAAGTATTTGCTCAATAATTGAAACTAGGCCCTGAACCTCCGCCTAAAAGGAATTCTATGGTTGCTTTCAGAATTGAAGTGTCCCAAACATGTGACAATAATTTTAACTGAGCACACCTTAAAAGCCAGTAACATGTAGATCAAAAGCCATCCATACATTATCACAAATTCACAATGGTCTCCGTGATCAGATAATTTTATGTATGTTCACAACCCCATCAAATGTTATAAACCATTTACTTTTACCCAGGTTGACCGACTAACCAAACTCTTATAGTATGGAATTACAGCATACATAAAAATATTAAATATGACTACAAAATCAAAATCATTGTTTAGGATTAAAACCCTATAATTCCTATCTGAAATATTTCCAACACTCAGAGAAGATAGCAAGAGGTTGTTTTCATCAGAAAAAAAACCCTAAAAATACAGTCATCTAGTAAAGCTATTAGTAAATATACTGGGGTCTTACCGTTTTATGAGGTCCGCGGAGAGATCTGATAGAACTGTGTCTTTCTGAAGAAGGGAAAACAATGGCTATTGCTAAAGCCAAAAACAGGTAGACAACTTATTCTTGAAAATGTCAAATGCACCTGTGTGGTGGGTAAAAAATAAACATTTACCAACCGACATAAATAAGCTGCAACTCAAATGCAACTCAGCCATTATATGATACTGACAACTACTCGCGAATAATATCAACACATTGTAAAGCAATTTGAATCAATTCAAGAAAGACTAGTAGTCCTCTCGAAGACAAAATACTGACCTCTGTGATCTACTTTCCATATGGGCATCGAGCAATAAAATGACTTGAGGCATGTGTTCTAATACCTGATTAAATACCCACAACCAAAAGCAAATAAGTATAAATATTCACCGTCCAGAATAAAGATTTTAATAGACCCAACAGAAAGTGAATACCAGAATACAATATTCACATTGTATAACACTGTAAAGAAATCAAACAAATGCCAAAATTGCAAAAGAACTCCATTAAAACCAGATCAAAAATTACAACAGAATCAAACCAGACCTAAAACTATAAGCTTAATTAAATTCAACCTCAAATCTAACACAAACAAACAATTTAATCAACCACTTAAGTATCAAACAAATCAACTAGGGTTTTATATTCCAACTAAAAACCCTAAATTCATCACTGTAAGAAAAAACACAAAATCAGCAAGAAACAAGTGAGATTCTTGGTATCAATAAAACTAATAGATAAAACGAACATTAACCGATTCTCATATATAGAAGTTATTAGTCTCCTCTTTCAAATCTGATCTATACATAAACCTACCTCCGATCTGATGCCATCTCTCAATTCTAGGGTTTCAATCTTTTAGAATCAAACGAGACCGACAAGAACAAGAGACTGAGAGAAATCAAATAAATTCGGAATTGAAACAAGATGAACAACTAAACCCTAAGGTTTCGTTTTCGTTGCAGAGCTCTACGGACAGAGAAATGATTTAGAAGCAGAAACAGTGTGCGTTTTTTATGTTATTTTTCCCCTTTTTTTCCCCGAAGCTGCTACTAGATGTAGGTAGTCCAAAAACACTAGTCCATATCCTGTCCAAGTTGTGATGCCCTTCCCCACCTCCTGTAGAGGTGCAAGTTTTGGTGTTCCGATGGAGCCAAGCAAATCAAAGGATCCCACGTGGCCTAGCAATCCAAAAATGGGGTAGTGGAAAATTAGCAAATTTTATATAAATTGAGTATTTTAAGTTATTTGTGGGTCCAAATAATAAAGAAAGATTTAAAAAAATTACTAGATAAATATATATGTGGGACTAAATTTTTATTAAAAAAGATTTTGTTAAACTAAAAAGTAGGAGAAATTAGAATTGTATCGATGGAAAAACCATCGACCTCGATGGAAAAACCATCGACGATCCTTTTTCTGTCACGTTGCAAAGTTGCAAATTTGCAACTTTGCAACGTCGTTTGGGGTGTTTGCTGGGTCCATAGCCAGCCAAAACACTCATAGTTTGAGTTTTTGGTGTCCCACAAGAACTTGCCTTAGAAAGGGTCCCATCCGTAGGTTCCAAATCTTTTCTACAAAGAAAGGGTGGTCTAGATTTGGACAACACGCACACGGTGTTGGACTACAAATACAGTTAAAACTCCCTATATTAATGCTCTATATTACACTAGTTGGCAACCCGTGCTACGCACCAGATAGGGTGATTGTTCATGTTTCCCCGCCCCATTTATAATTAAAATGAAAGCATTTCAATTAAAATGATAAATATAGATAACCATCCCAATTAAAATATGAAGACTTTTGTCGTTATCTTTTCTTGAGTCTAAAAGCATATTCATAGATCATTGATCTTTTCTCGAGATTAGAGAATGAATGATATTCGAAATTTAAAATTCGACCATTTTAATTGATTTTCTCGATTAGTAATTTTTTTAGAGAGATTAGAGAGTAGATTAAGAATGGCGTCGTTTCGTCTCACCTAGATTCAATGGAACATGTCTCAATTGGAGCAAAATTAATCTAATCCAAAAAAATTAAGATAATTCCCAATTGCAAAATACAACAGAAGCAACAATTACTATATCAATTTTTTTTTATTATTAATTTGCTGTAGCGGGGTTTCGCAACACCATAATTTAAATCTTTTTATCCGACATTGTTAATTTGTCATTCAGATGCATTAAAATATCTTTAATTCTTTTCAATATAACCTTCTTTTTTCAATAAAAAAGAAATCTCTAATTAGTTTAGTAATTTGAATCCACGCAGTCTATCTTGCTATGCAACAGAACATTATTTGTGATTATGGATTAATATATATGAAAGAACGCACCTGGTAAGATCGTAATCGTTGATTGGGAGTAGCGTGGCTTCGCCGCGCCCCGACCTTTCAGATTCGATAGAACATGTCTTAAGTGTAATTAAGGTAACCTACTCCAAAAATAAAAATTGTCTAAATTCATAAGACATGAATAACATAGTTCATCAGCAATTGTAACATACAACTGAAGCAACAATTATTATATATCCAATAGATAATTATTAATTTGGTGTGACACGACTTCGTCACACCACACCATGATTTATTAATTCGTTTTTCATCCAGATGCATTATATATCTCTAAATAATTTAGTAATCTAAAATCAGTGCACCCCCAGTCAATCTTGTTATACAATTGAACATGATTTGTGATTTACGATTTTCTACTTTATTTTTTCTGTGGATTACTATGAAAATACGCACCTGCTAAGACCATAAATGTTGATTGGGAGTGGCAGGGTGGACGTTCAGATTCGAAGGAACATGTGTTAAGTGAAACGAAGCTAAACTACTCTGCAGATGTTACTGTAGTACAATCGTAAAGTCGTTGGGTGATGACAACCGCGACCTGAGTTCGAAAATCGTCTGCGCGACCTAAGCTTTCAATTATTCCACCACAACTATCGACAAAATTTATAGCCAGCAGGTAGGTGTAAAAACATATGAACTTTCTTTGCAAATGTGGAATATCTCGTGGTACCAATAAACGTCAGCACGACCCATCTATATTAGATTGGTCATAAGTCAGAGCCTCTCCAAATTCGTCACGTCCAAGTGAGGTTTAATACAAATGGAAAAATAATAATGAGTTAAACAAAGTAATTACAATTAATACAGTTGTTAATTAATACAGTTCCTGAGATATGGAATTTATCCTCTCTCTCGTTACATTAATCACTTGTTCAGATCGAAATCCATTATACGAAGTTCATTGAGCCTTTAGACAAACTTGGACCCATCTTACACCTACGCCTACGAAAGAGATGATAAGATGGTTAAAGGCAAACCGTGAGAGTCCAAATCGTAGCCAAAGCAGAATATACAATCACCACAAAGTATAAAAATTCAAGTCTCTTACAGAGAACAACTCTTAAGCTACCAAATTAACCCACCAGTTCATTTCTGCCCACCACCGAAATTCAAAAAAAAAAGTGGATACCCACCGGTTCATTTCTACCCACCACCGAAATTCATAAAAATGTGGATTTACATCATGTTAACCCGTTTAATAAGATTATAAAGTGTTGGTCAATCTGCTGCATTACTAAAATGATTTTCAGTAACTGCAAAGTTCCATGTTATTAATGTTAGGGCATTGTCCGGTCAAACCCACTAGCGTTGGTATGTCAAGCTAGTTGTCAGTTTTAGGTGTCAAAATACAATTCTTGATTTAGCCTACTAGAGTTTAGATTTCGGAAATGGGATATAGACAGAGTAGTAGAGACCTTGAAGACGAAGACTGTGAAGACAAAGAAGACATCAATTATTCTTCATCGACAAAAGGTTAGTAGGAGTTATGACTTTATGGATATTCTTCTATTTCTACTTTCTCTATTCTTTCGAAATATAGTCGACTACTTTAGTAGTAATGTAGCGATTGAGATCGTGTTCTTGTGTAACATGGCTTTATGTCATGACCAGTATTTGATCCCACGAATACTGTGAATCAAGAACGTATGAGATAGATTCGACGCCATATGACCATTTCAATAGTTTGCTTGCAAACTGTTATGTTGGATATGGATGAATCTAAAGGAGTGCTCTTGAGCAAAGAGCCTATGGATCCTAGCTGAGGACGTTCTCACGTCTAAGTTCTGGCTCAGCCCAGTTCTTCCAGCGAAGACCGAGTTTGACCAAATTTGACCAGCAGGCGGTTCCCGAACCGGTTTGCGTACCAGAAGCTGAAAATCTCCTGTGTCGCATTAGTTCCCGTACCTGGCTATCAGTACGTGAACCTGACACAGAGAGTTTTCTGGTAAGTCGAATTAAGAGTTTTATTCTTTTAGAATTTCACTCTAGGTCAAATTCCAACTCCTTTATCTCTTAGATGGACTTGTGTAAAACATAAATACCTTTTGTGTTCCATCTAACGATCCTCAATGAGTCAATAAGATAAGATTATCTCTGGTCTATTGGATTCCTATCTTGAAGTGTTTGTGAGCCAACAAAACACTTGGCAGATAAATCTAAAAAGGAATTTCAATTGAGATTAATCTGTATTACTTGGTTGGCAAGTTTAGGGTTTCCTTAACTTGTGGAACAAGTAATTGATTGCTTAATTCCAAAGCAACCTATCTTATTGAGTGCTATAAATAGAGGTGTCTAAGGACAAATACCGCAAGCATCAAGCATACGTGAAGGTCCTCAGGGAAGTAGCGTAAACTCTTTTCACTTCGGTGAAAGCTTGTTGTGGTATAGTCATCCTCTATAGGTTGCAGCTCCTTTGGGAACTCCCTACGACTATAAAGACTTCCTTTGAGAGTTGGGAAGCACAGGTAGATTGATCCCTCAGCGGTTGATCAGAATCACCTGTAACCTTAGTAATCTATCTTAGTTCTTGTCTATTCCAAAGTCCGTCTCTTCTGCTATACGGCTATTCAAGAACTAGTTAAGTTACGTAAAGGTTTGAAAGGTAGCAACGCACGGCTGCACTCGGTGTTGTAAGACCTAGTTGGCTCCAGTTATACAAGTTCCTTAAGTGGTTCTTCATCTATAACTGAGGTAGATACAGATTGGGCGTTGCAAGGTGCATGTCAGCCCTGATTTGTTAAGTAGATTTCCGTATGACCTGGATTTGACAATCCGAAGGAAGTCATCTTATTTATGGTAAACTGATAGAGGACAGTTACACCATAAGTCAACAGTTTTGGTTTAAAACCCAGTATTGCTGACAAAAGCCTTTGGCATCGGTCAAAGCAACTCCTAGGCCTGTAAAGGACGTCAGCTAGGGGAATCAAGTGCGTGACGATCTGTGGGGGATCCAGAGACGTAAGGAAGGCGACAGTAGCCAATTCGCTTGGAGGGCTTGAGTTGGTCTCTGCTACATCCCAGACCGAAGTCTTATAGTAGGCTAGAGTTTGTAGTCAGTTTGTACTGGGCGGTGTTCAAAACTGGACGAGGTCCCGAGGTTTTTCTGCAAGGCAGTTTCCTCGTTAAAAAACGTTTGGTGTCTTGTGTGCTTTACTTTCCGCATTATAACTCTGATTTATAATTAAGCACCAAGTAGTACGTTATTACCTAACCGTTGAGATTACTCCGGTTAGAGGTTTGGATATTGATTTTTGAGATCGTCCAAACTCTTTACCATAAGACTCACGAGCCAAAACGAAAAGTTGGTAGTATTTCGGTACCCCTTCTTTTTCACTGCGTAACACCTTTTGATTATCCCAGTTCATCTCCAATCATCCCCAGATCCAACAGCAGCAACCATTGCTCCTTCTTCTCCACTGATTTCTTCTTTGGTCACCCACCATTCAACAGAAATATAAGTTCAAGCTAACCCACTTTCTACACCATCATACAAACTCAAATCCGTCTTCAATTTCTTCATCAGTCGCTCTCAACTCCACCAGCAGAACCCTGAATTGGCCATCAGCACTTCCTTCACAAGTTCTCACCGTATGAACCATACCCATCTCCATTTTCAGCATTTGATTCTCCCAACAGCTCCCCTTTGTGGCTATCTCACCCATTTCTTGCTCCTCTTCTTTCTGCCTCTTTTCTCTGTGTTTCAGACATGGATCTGAAAACAAAGAAATCTGCGATCTGTTTTATTAAGATAAGGGACACCCCTTAGCGGATGGAAAGGGTTGGGAATAACCCGATGCTTTAAGTATTGTGGTGCCCTTGGACTTGTTTGGCTGCCCTGAGTAGATTTTGTCTGGTGCTCTAGTAATTCCAATCAGCTGCTTCAAATCCTTTGTCTGCCCCTTAGTAATTCTTTGTTTTGCGACATCATTGAGCTTGTATCCTTCTTGTGTTCAAAGACCACCAACTCCATATGACTCCAAGTTATGAATTGAGTTGTTTTTGCTTCATTTAAAATAATATTATTTCAAAATACCTGCAAAGTAGAAAATGGTTAAAATAAACAATGTACGAGGCTTAAGTCGACTAAAGTGTATGATTTAGGTACTCTTGAATAGGTATTTTGCGCACCTATCACTGACCACTGGTGATCATGAGTTCCATGGAGCAAGGCTCAACATTATGCTCTATGTCTAGTGACAATGAAAGGTGCTTAATTGTGGGTTATCAATTACTTACAAAATAGATACGGAAAACGAAAAAGACTCTAGGACTTGCCCGACCACATTATGACTTCTCATCCCAAGGGGCAATGGATGAGATGCCAATCCTTTCTGCACTTAGTGCGAAGAGGGTAGAGCATGATAATGCTCTTGAAGTGGTGTTAAGTCTTTTTCCGAACTAAGTTTGCCTTTCTTAGTTCTGGCTCTCTTGAATTTCTCCGCTCCTTGTGTTGCCCTTAAGGAGTTAGAGTGATTTCGATCTTTATTGGCTGCTTCAAAGATTTGAATCACATTCATGAGTTTGGCCGCTTTCCTTTGCAGTTTCTTTGCATGCTTGACTTTGCGTCTGTACACATGACTCTGCTTGTAATCATGTCCCTTTTTAGCACAGTAGCTGCACCTAACAAGACGTTGCTTGTGTAGCATAGGGACGATTACCTCTTTGCAGGATATGTCACTAGAGATTGTGTCCATGGGGGTGGGACATGTTTCTAGTTCTGACTTGGAATCACCCATGTTATCAGATTTGACACATTCTGCAACAAGAGCTATTTCACTTTCTTCATCAGCTGAGAAGTAAACGTCAGATGAATCATCAAGTGAGGCTGCAAAGGCTTTCCCTCCGGTATATTTCCTCCGATTGGGACATTCTTCAGCCAAATGGCCAAAACCTTTGCACTTATAGCATTGTGTCATATCATCATCATCTCCCCTTTTGTTCCCTTCTTTAGGTGGGACTCTATCATGAGGCTTAGGAGTTGATGGTGGGATGTTCTTGATGAATCGTTTACCTCTCTTCTTTAGAAGATCTCTAAACTGACGAGTTATCAAAGATATCTCTTCATCAGATTCATTCCCACTATGATTGCCGGCGTCGGTGTTTGAAGTACACTCTTCGTTTACAAGTTTCCTTGTTTTTCCAGTAGCTCTAAGTCCAATGTTCTTAGAATTACTGTGCTCATGATCGAAGATTTTTAGCTTTGCAACAAGGTCACTTCTTGTCATATCTAAGCCATGTACTTCTTGGATGGCATGCTTTTTGGATTCGTACCTTGATGGTAGCGACTTCAGAATTTTACTCACAATGTCCCTTTCCGAAATAGTTTACCATAAGTGTGACAGGCATTGACTATCTCAGACAATTTGTGATTAAATTCTTCAAAGGTATCATCCTCAAGCATTCGAAGGTTTTCCCAGTCGGACATGAGATTTTGAAGTCTAGCTTCTTTCTCTGCTGTATTACCTTCGAACACATTCCTTAATATTTTCCAAGCCTCAAAAGAGGTTTCACATGTAGCTATGTGATGGAATAGATCAGGTGTAACTGCATGAATGATAGCATTAAGCCCATCATAGTTTTGCTTAGCGGCGAGTGTTTCCACATCATCATAAACCGCTATGTCTTTAGGAACAGTTTTACCATCAACTACAACAGTAGGAGGTGTATATTCCTTGACGACATAAACCCAAGTTTTGAAGTCTCGGGCTTGCAAAAACGAAGTCATTGCAGTCTTCCACCATAGGTAGTTTGTGCCATCGAACTTTGGTGGTACGTTACAAGCTCTTACGCTTTGATCCATGACTCACAAGCCTAGTTAAACACAGACAGTTACGTCTTTAATTTGTTAACCCGCTCTGATACCAACTGAAAAAGAAGGGGTACTGAAATACTACCAACTTTTCGTTTTGGCTCGTGAGTCTTATGGTAAAAGTCTGGACGATCTCAAAAATCAATATCCAAACCTCTAACTGGAGTAATCTCGACAGTTAGGCAATAACGTACTACTTGGTGCTTTAATTATAAATCAGAGTTATAATGCGGAAAGTAAAAGCACACAAGACACCAAACGTTTTTTTAACGAGGAAACTACCTTGCAGAAAAACCTCGGGACGTCGTCCAGTTTGAACACCGCCCAGTACAAACTGACTACAAACACTAG
>JAJJMA010211312.1:0-10795 GCA_023529015.1 Papaver nudicaule | reverse complement strand
AGACCTAGCCACCAAATGGAACATTCCCAAGCCAAATGTCCATTAACCATGTTAAACCCCAAGGAAAAAAAAACATCCGACATCATAAGTAGTCGTTGACGCGTAGCAACAAATAAGGAGGGTTTTGTCGGGGAAATGGACAGACCAAAAACCCAAAAAAAAAACACCTGGTTCGAACTAGATGGACGCGTAAAACGGAGACCTAAAACCCATAATTCATCCACATGACTCCACGTAGGAATATTGGACCTCACCAAGTTGATGACCGCCATTGGAATTAAGCAATACGTGTCTACATCAAATAAAAATGAAGTCCAAAAACAACTAACACACGCAAATAGGTTGGACCAAATTTTTGGTTGAATTTCAGTACATGTGGCAGTGGTGGGCCAGAAGGTGTCAGACATCGTCGGCTCACAAATATCGGAATCGGTCACCGAGATCCAACAACCAAACAAAGTAGCCAAAACCCAACGATTCCACTTGAACTTATCCGAGTCAAAAGTCGTTGATGCAGAGATTTCATGATGAAAAATCCTCCAGGAACAACCAACTTGTGTGTTTAATATCTGCAACGATCGAGAAAACATCAACCCCTTTAGGTGCAGGATAAACCAAGAAGAGATAGGAAATTGTACCGAAAAAAATAGCTCTTCAAAATTGGCTAATAGTGTGGGTGATGCGTTGTTGAAGGATATTAGTAGAAGATGCAGATACCGGCTACTTGAGGAGGTTTTAATGGCGTCATTAGGCCATACTAAGCTAAGGCTGATAAGTAGAAGTTGTAGATGAGCCCAAGCAATTATATGTGGGAGGTTATATGAAATAGAGAAGATGGTGGTTAGGGTCGGCGTCTCCGAACTATCATCTGCTTCATCAATGAAATCAGTATACCTCCCCTCCGATTGAACCAGATATTGGTTAAGGTTTGTGTGGGAGCTGTTGTCGATTGTTGGTAGTAAAGAGGTGGTGATGGTAGTACTGTGGTGTGGTGTAGATGGGTCAGGTTCTAAATCATCTGCCTCATCTCCAGAATCCCCGATCTCACCTTCCATAATTGATAGTCAATTCTAGAGTAGTTAGATTTAGGAAGGGAAGATGATATGAGATGGTATTGCAGAGATTTTAATGGTGAATCGGTCTTTGTGGGTCAACTCAGCAGTCGCCCGATTCACAAAGCTTCATTCTGCAGAGAAACATTTTATTGGCGTATATTTTATTTGTTACCCAATACATCAAGGGACAAATATATAGTTCCTTAATTTTTTAAGTATCCTTTAAACTTTAAAATTAGGGAGGAATGGACAAGTTTCCCTCGTTGACATGCAGCTAGACGGCCGGTGTTATTGCCGTCTAGCTTATACCCTCCCGTATGAGTTGTATCCCCCAGTCGTCAACTAACGGCGTAGGTGACTATCAGTTATTGCCAGTTGCCACTGCGTCGTGATGCCACTTCCCCGCGCACTGTTTCTTTCCCAGCAGAAAATAAAATACTTATTTAGGAAAAAGCAAAAAAACGAAATATAAAAAACCATTTCATATTTTCCCAGTATCCCAAACACTTCTCTACTCTTCTTTGGAATAGACGTCGAAGAAAAACCCTAAAAATGGAGAGCTCTGGATGTCTGTTTCCTTTTTCTCTTTTGTCTGGTTTCACTCTGTTTGTGTTGAGTTCTGATCTTCCTTTCGTGTTTGTTTTCGTTTGCAGCTCAAAAATCAAAGTATCTACAAGCTATGGATAGTGTGGAGGACGATCTGGAATTTTCACCAAGTAAACTCCATTCTCTCCGTAGAGCACCTTATTATCTACTCCATTTTGATTTTTGCTTATTTTTCTTTGTTTTTTCTATGCAGAATCAGGCTCACTGCATTTTGAGTTGTTCAATGCTGCTTACACTGGGAAACTCAATAACTTCAAGTGTAAGAATAACATTGTATTTCTATTTCTATTTGATTTGATTTTGATTCCGATTTTTTTTTTTTTTTAAAAATCTCTTTTTGGTTATTTTTTAGGGTTGGCTTTAGATCATGCTAAAGGTGATAAAACTGGAGTAGGAAATGCGATTCGAAATCTTGTAGATGAAAGTGGAAGAGGATCCCTTCATGTTGCTGCTTCAGGAGGAAGTTTGAAAGTTTGCAATTACTTGCTGGAGACGCTGAAACTTGATGTGGATTCTAAAGATGGAAATGGTATTATATCTCTTTTTTTAAAATTAATAATCAATACAATATGAAGAGATTTTGTCATATTTCTTGGTTTATTTTTAAATGGTTTTTATGCGGATAAGTCATATGTCAACTCTCCTTTTTAAAGTTTAAATTATAGATTTGGTTTGGCTAAATTGTTAGTTGGTTCACTTTGGAAAAACTAAGCTCTCTATTTTTTAGTGGGAATCACAGAGCAATGTGAATAAGATTGCTCACTATTGAAATAATAAATAAAAAGATAGTGCACTTGATTTTAAATTAAGAATGCCTAAAAGTTAAAGGATGCCTGAAAATACTGTCTAATCTTGAGCTATTGGGGTGGTGAGTTATATTGAAGGGAATTCATTTTTTCGTTTAAAGTGTTCATAATTTGCTACTGTAAATACTGAATAGATATGTCTCCTTGTTGTATCTATTTTACAGGTCACACACCTTTGTATCATGCAGCTCTAAAAGGGCACTTGGGCACGGTTAGCTATCTTCTTGAAATGGGTGCCAATGCTGATGCATGTAATGATACGGATTACACTCCTTTACATTGTGCCGCAATGATAGGTACCCCCTCTCTAGATGGAACTTTCAGTCTTGTGTTAGATGCTAGACCCTTCAATGCTGGCTTCAAGTCCAAACATGTTGACCCACATTGAAATTTTGGTTACACCTTAATATGATATAATTGCATTTACACATTACACCTTAATATAATAATTTAAGGATGTGCTTCGTTGCATAAACTAGGTAATAAGTGCATGTATGTGATCTCCAATTCACTAGTAAACCCAGCTACATGCTAGGGTCAGATGACCTGTTAAGGATGCACAGCCTTGGCCAATTTGTTGGATCACTTATTTCATAGTCATCCAAAGGCTAAAAAGGACCTTTTTGCCTGGCTGGATGGTCGGCTTACTACTGAGCAATCTTAATTTGGCCGTCTAGAAATATCCTAGTCCCAATTTTACACTGTTCAGGTTAACGTGAAAATAAATAAAAGCCTTCCAATGGTTCATCAGATATGGCAAGATATCCATCTTGGTGTAGTTCTCACTAAACCTGTCTAGCGCCTTCCTCAAAGTAGGTTATGAACTCTGAATGGCAATAAGATGTTTCTTAACATCTTGCCAGTAATCTCTATTTGTTTGAATAAATAGTTGGGCATGCCATTCTTATGAGGTATTATGTGCAGGTAATACAAAGATAATAACCTTGTTACTTTCAAGGGTTGTTCACGTAGATGTTGCAACTAGGAGTGGCACTCCCCTTCTGCTTGCTGCTGGTCATGGTCATCGAGATGTTGTTAAAGTGTTGCTGGATCATGGTGCAAATGTAAGTTGGGTTCTTTTGCTGGTATTGAACTGTTGTTTGTCTGTAAGGTAGTCTATCAAGAAGAGGATCTAACATGTCCTTAGTATGTCAGCTTCTTTAATTGTTGTCATACTTAATAAATTTTTTACGATGCAGCCTAATTTCGTTAGTCAGGGTATGCTCAGACCACTAATTTTAGCAATTTTTATCAAGTCACGGGAATGTGTGGAACTTTTGTTACAGGTAACAAAATTCTTTTCTTAAATGGCTTGTTAGTTACTTTTTTGCTTTTGTTTCAGATAACTCTTGTTTCTCTATCAGTAAGTCTTCATTGCTTGAAATTTGTTTATCTATATGAAGCTTATCATTACTTGAGCTTTTTTTATTTCCCTTGTAGAAAACCTTGTGTAACTAGTTCATTTGGATTCAGTTATAGTCATTTAAACCATCTGAATGCGGTGAATCAATTACAGTGTGTCACTGTGTCTCTGGTTGACCTTGTGCCAAGCCAGAAACCCGTCTGTTTTTTGTGAATAAAGTAGCGAGTTCCACCCAAATGTTACTCATATTTCTTGTCATGAGCTGCAACAAAAGACCAGTTAAAACTATGGTCAGCCAGTTTTTTTTTTTTTACTTTTTTCCCCGCAATTACATTTCTTCATTTTCTTATATATTTCTAGTATTTTTTTATGCTTGATAATTCATTTTTCTTATTTTATATTTACTTGTTATTCAATCTTTCAGAATTAATATTGTATTTTTGAACAAAAACCTAAAGGTTGGTATGCAAGGATGTGACTGTACATAAAAATCATATACTGTAATAATGGGAGTGATAACTCTGGAGGTTTGGAAAAAACGCTCAACTTATCGCTTGGCATTTGCGAAACCACATGCTTCTGTACATTTACATCCTATTTTCTTGTGGAAGATGCAGTGCATTGACAAAATATCTCCAGAATGCATATACATACACCTTTCCTAGCTATTCTGTCTTGGGGCATGTAATAACGTCTTCCAATTTGCATGTATATAGGCAGGCGCAGACCCAAACGCTGTGTCATGTGGAAATACACCTCTGGTGGCTGCAGCAAAGGACGGATGTGTAGATATCATTGCGCGCTTACTGAAAGCTGGTGCGGATCCAAATTTTAAGATGAATGTACGGTTTATTAACTTTGCTTCTTGCTCCATTGTTGTGCAAATTTTGATATAATGTGAGAGTATGTTATCTGCACACATAAAAAATTATGCAGGTCCATTAAAGTTCACCGTGAATTTTGTACCCTGGTGACTATTCTAGGCGGTAGTTCTTGGCCTAGATTTGATACCTTTGGTAGTTGATGTACGTAGTCTGTTTCACATCTATGTCACGCCTACTGAAGAAAGAAAAAACTTCATAAGATTTCCCAACTGCTTTAAACGTTATTGCCTCATAACTATAAGTAGCTTGTTTGTTCCATGCTAAAATATCCTGCTTTGTGACATTCAGTTTCTTTTTTAATTTTGTTTCTGCTTTCCGTTGCAGGCAGGGCTGACGGCATTAGAAATTGCTGCTCTTTACGACAATCATCAAATTGTTGAGGTTCTTTTTCCTGTGACGTCTCACATTCCAACTTATCCCGATTGGAGCATTTCCGGACTACTGAGAGACGCAGAATCTGATGCAAACACTAAGCAGGTATGGAGCTTATCTCATACGTGCCCGATGTGTTGTCTAACTTGGCTTCACGTCCTTACATTCACGGTAACTTAGCAAATGGGTTCTACTGGCTCTTTTTTACTTTAATAAAAATCTTTCAGAGTTTCAACTTTCCCTCCACCAATTCACCAGCCTCTAGTGGGCTTCCGTTATGAGTCATCAAGTTTGTAATCCTACTTTCTATTAACGTACATCAGTACTGCTAGGTTATCGAAAATCCCATTATTCTCCTAGGCAGGTATACTATCATAAGATGACTCATGACCACCTACTAGTCTTGCTATGGTGTAAATTTCTCAACTAGTCAATTACCAGTGGAGCACACTCGAGTTTTTGGCTCTTTCGCCCAATAATGGAATGTCAGGTCTTTGAGATGGCTGGATATACTTGAAGTTGAATATGAAATATTGTAGTTTTTGAACTGTTTATTGTCTCTCACAAGAGAATTTTTATGCAAAAATTCAAAACATCATGCACACAGGCTAGCCAACGGCTATGACCCGCTTTATAGCAGGCCAGACTCAGGCTTAGGCTGGGTGTGCTTGAGTTTTTAGCACCAGTACTAGTTCTACTTCTCACATATCTTATTCTTGTATGCATTCACCACTAATTCAGAATTTGAATGTGCTATTCCTGAATTTGATGTGCTTTCAACAACAATTCGGAAAATTATTGGCAGAGGGAAGTCTATAAGATGGAGAAATTTCATCAGGCCAAATCAAAAGGACGAGAAGCATTCCAAGGAGAGCAGTATCTTATGGCAACATATTGGTTTGAAGAGGTAATTTTCAATCGATGAATTTCTTTACGCTTTTGCATGTAGCAATCCTTAGATATCCATAATGAATACTGGTTGGGCAAGACTCTATGTAGCTTCTATAAGTTCTGTTTCTGGAGGTTAGTTGGTATTCTAACTATGAGTACTTTGGACCATTTTTTTCGTTCTTTTTACTTATATAGTCTTGGGTAAGGAGTGAGTTAGCACCCGCAATCTTTCTTTGGTCTTCTTATGGTCTCAAGATTTACAATGAAAACTGATACTAGTTCTGACGTGTGGTTCATCTGCTGGTTCTTTTGATTGGTTTGTCCATCTAAACATATTTGGTTTTCTGGTAGTGCATGGACCTATTGGAAGTAATAAATGCCTAGATGCCATTATAATTGTATTAACAGATTATCAGTTGTATTACAATTGCTTTAGCCTCACTTTTTATATGAATGACCGTGGTCTGTGGATACTTTTGATAAACTGAGTTGACATCATCTACATATTTCCTCTTATGTTGATTACTTTAAGGATTTTGTTTTTTTTGTAATGGAATTAGGCCTTGGCCATTTTCCCAGATGATCCAGCAGTACTATCCAACATGAGTGCCTGTTTTGCGCGTCTGGGTGACGGAATCAATGCGCTTGACTATGCCACCGAATGCATGTGTGAAAGTCCTGAATGGCCCAAGGCATACTATAGGTTAGGTGTGGCGCTCAATATATTGAAAGTATGTATCTCACCTCTATTTCCTCACTCTCTCCAGTAATCAATATCCCTTTTTAACCTTTTGCTGCATTTTTTTGTCACAGAGGTATAATGATGCTGCAGATGCCTTCAACAAGGGTTTGACGCTCGATCCGAGAAACAAAGAGCTTAAAGATGCCTACATGTAAAGTTGATGCCTTCACTTCTAATATTAAGAACCCTGATATGATATTATTCAGCTTTAAGTATCTAGTTTGTTTCTTCATGCTAATATTTGTTTTATCTCTTTACAGGAAAGCTATTGAAAATAAATTGAACTCTATCAATGTGGAAGAAGATAATGCCGAGTAATGTGGATATGAAAGCACTAAAATGACGATAAGATACTCACCTGGGTGGTGATTCTGTAAATGAAATTTTCTAGAGACTTTTTTTTTGTAGCTCAAGTGTAAAATGGTAGTGCTATGGTTTTACATTAATAGTTTGTCCGCTTGAATAGGGTAGTTTGTAACTCTAGGTGAAAGGTTGATCCTCAATTATCATCTAGCTGGAAGATGGTACTGATAAATTAGTTATCTTTAGACTTCTGAAAAGTCACTTTTGTATATTCCCTCTAGGTAGCCGAAGGCTTTGACTTTTGATATTGGACATCTATATCCAGTTTTATGAAATCTTCTAATCCGTACGAAGCTTAAAACTTTTGATGTGCCAGTCACGTTGGTACTATTTGTAATCAGTTGCATTGCCTTGTGTTAACTGAAGCTTCCACGGTTTCTTGTTAAAGCAAGCACAATGGTGAGAATCTGGAGAAAGCCTTAGCTGGAGAAATTGGCAACAAAAAAAAAGAAAAGTGATTCAGGGGCTTCAGTTTTTTGAAATTTTTTGAAGCCCCTGCACTATTTACTTCAAATGTCCAGCTGAATTATAAGGGGGTGTAAAAAAATCGTGAAATGACTAAGTTAACCTTATACTAATTTATACTAATTCTTACCCAAATTTACCCCACCCTAATTACAAACATAAATACTTATATCCCACACAAAAAAAATCAAAACCTAACAATCAAAACATCAAAATTTCTCCCCTCTTCTCCTCTCTTACCTCTCTTTTCTTCCCAATTTCCTCTCCACATTTCTCATTTTCGAGTTTTTGATCATGGATGGAACCAAAACTGATGCAACAATGGAGCAGCAAAGGTAAGCATCCAAACCCACTCTTTTGTTATTGATTTTGGTGCTAAAACTAGGTAAGATTCACTCCATGAAAATCAAAAAACGAGTTCCAGAACTACTTACGGCTGGCTATTAGAGCCGTAAGTCCTACTTACGTCTCGCATCTGAAGAACAGCTAGCCGTAAGTAGTTTGTTAGGTAAGCCATTAAAGCTCCAGATCCAAGCCGTAAGTTCAGTTTACTAGCCGTAAGTTAGTTACGTCTCATTTCGATACTTTATTTACTAGCCGTAAGTTTCTGTAAACCAAAATTTTTTTGTCGCAAGGTTACAGGCCGTAAGTGCAACCTTATCAGCCGTAAGTATAGTTACGGCTGCATATCTATTTGAATTAGCAGCCGTAGGTTGAGTTACGGCTGCATATCTATTTGGATTAGTAGCCGTAAGTTACACTGACAACCAATTTTCTCACATTTCTCTGCCATATTTTGCGCTTCAGAGAACCAGACTCAAGTGCCGTGGCTGCACCAACTGAAATAATGCAAGTACAGATTCCTGAATCCAGTGTTGTGATTGAACCAAATGAAACTAGCCAAGTTATTGAGGAACTTCCACAAGAAGGTGCAGAAAGGGAGTATCTTCCTGCCATAAGATCACCAATTCGTAATATTCTACCACTATTGGGTGATGACCCTGATCCTGGCCCCAGCTATATCCCTTGCACTTGTGACCTTAATGAGCGACCAATCCGTAATCTTCGACGCAAGAGAGTTGGTGAGGTGGACGACGTTCCTTGTCGCAATAGAATTTGTGTTGCTGTAGAACGTCTTCGTCCACTTGTCGAGGCGAATGGCGGACCGAGCTTTGAACTAATCCGCAGCCGAACATGGTTTGGAACTGGAAATGTTAGTTGATTTTATTTATGTGTTGAGTACGGTTCTTCTTTTATGTTATGTGTAAACCTAAACATCTATGGGTGAACCAATTATGTGTTTTAATGGTTGAATATTAGTAGTTGTATCATCTATATGTGTTGAGTACGGTTCTTCTTTTAAGTCAAGTTAGGGCTACACCTTCCCAGACGTAAGTCAAGTTACGGCTACTAAGCCAAATACAAATTCAGCCGTAACTAAACTTACGGCTGCTAAGTTTTACTTACGGCCTGTAACCTTGCGACACAAAAATTTTGATAAAAAGGAACTTACGGCTACCAAGTATAGTATCGGTATTAGCCGTAAGTAAGTTACGACCACTAATATGGACTTACGTCTTGCATCTGAAGCTTTAATGGCAGCCTAACTTACGGCTAGCTGTTCTTCAGATTGCAGCCGTAAGTACTTCTGGTTCACGAATTTTGATTTTCATGGAGTGAATGTGACCTAGTTTTTCAATGAAGTTAGCCTCAATGGAAGGAGATACTTCTAGCTCCATTTCGACGCTTGATTCACTCATTTTGGTTGAGTGAATCAAGTTTTGGTTTTTTAGAAAAAAAGTTAGGTTTTTTTTTTCTTTCTTCTTCTTCTTCTTCTTCACTTGATTTCACTGATTTTCAGTTTTTGATTAAGTTTTTTTAAGTTTGTTAATCATACTTTTGGTTAATCACTGATTATCAATTTGGTTAATCACCGATTATCAAAACATAAAAGGGTAGTTTTGGTATTAAAAAAAATATAAAGGGGGAGAGCACAATTACTTCGGGAAACTGTGATCCGAGGGCTTCAGTTTTTTTCGAAGCCCCTGAATCACCTTTCAAAAAAAACCCGAACTAGCTTTGAAATCAAAAAACATGGCATTAGAAATGATAGAAATCAAGCAGGCTCGGGTGGTGCACACTTGCACACCACCCCGTATTCCATTGTAGATATTCTTCCAAATCGTTGGGTTAGTCATCCAGTATGTCCTGTGTGCGCCCTATCACGGCTTGATATTATATGACATGCATATTCAACCGGAGAGCGCTTTTGTATAAGTTGCACTGGAGGACTGGACCCACTCTCAGTCTCAGCACGGATGAGTAGGTAACACTCTCTTGTGGGCCGGGCCATACCTCCAGTCGTCCACTAACGACGTGGAGAGTAATAAGTGAGTGGGCCACTGTGTCATAATCTCGATTCCCCGCGCACTTTATCCTCTCCCTAGAATAAAAAGACAAAAACCCTCAAGAAAACCAAAACCCCTCCCAAATCCTCCATCTCTGCTCAAAGAAAACCCTAAAATGGAGAGATCTGGAAGTCCGTATTCTTCCTCTATGAAAAACCTGCTCTTCTTTAGTTTCATTTTGTTTGGCTCGATTATTAATTTTATGTGTATTTTTTTTTCATTTGCAGGTCAAAGATCAAGGATTATACAAGCTATGGACAAAGCAGTGGACGATCTGGAATTTTCACCAAGTAAGCTCCATTCTCATCTGAAACTCCTTATTTTACTGATTTCTGGTCTTGATTTTTGATTATTTTAACTCTTTTTCCTGCAGAATCAGGCTCACCAAATTTTGAGTTGTTCAATGCTGCTTACACTGGGAAACTCAATAACTTTAAGTGTAAGACAAAAGAGGATGCATCTATTTTTATTTGATTTTTTTTTTTTTTTTGAAAAATGTTTGTTTGGTTATTTTGTAGATTTGGCTTTAGATCATGCTAAAGGTGATGAAACTGGAGTAGCTAATGTGATTGGAAAGGTTAGAGATGAAAATGAAAGAGGATCTCTTCATTTCGCTGCTTCAGGAGGAAGTTTAGAAGTTTGTAAATATTTGCTTGAGACGTTGAAACTTGAGGTGGATGTCAAAGATGAATATGGTATTATATCTCTTCTTCTGTTCTTTGTAACAATTGATAATACAATATGAGAAGATTTTGTCATGTTTGAGTTATATTTCCTTGTTTGGTTTTCAATAGTTTTTTATGCAAATAAGCTGTATGTCAGTCAATTCACCCTTTAAAG